>JAOVYX010015311.1:1648-28406 GCA_035668315.1 Drosera spatulata
AAAAGTGTATTACTCTTGAGACATTTCCATGAAACATGAGATGATTCCACCAGGGTAACTTTTAGCTTTAGCTCTCTTGTTAGAAGGGCAATGAAAAGTGTATTACTCTTGAGACATTTCCATGAAACATGAGATGATTCCACCAGGGTAACTTTTAGCTTTAGCTCTCTCTTCTTCGTCTTCCCAAATCGCCCACCTTCATGCCCTCTCTGCAATTCCCATCCCAAATCGATCTCCTCCGACAAATATCAGCCGTCGATGTCAAGGAAGAGAGCAACACTGCTCACAATAAATGGCCTCGCCGCTTCACTCTCCAAGGTAGTAGTCTCCTCTCCTCACGCAATCCGATCCCTAAACCCTATTGGTTTTCGCAGCAATCTCAGCACTGCCATCGAAAGATCGGATATTTGGACACCAAATGCTGCAAACGATGAAAACCCATTAGAAAAACGTGTAGAATTTGGTGGGGTTTGTGGGGATTCGCAAAAGGGTTTAGGGTTTTGGGAAGGTGGTGGGAATTATCAGAAAAATGGGGAATTTGAGGGGAATTTAGGGGTAAGAAGAGGAAATGGGTTCGATCGAGAGTCGAGGAGCAGCGAAATTGGAAGGGAAGGGATTGGGGCACGATATGGAGTCGAGGGTAGATTGAATTTTAATGGGAAGAGAGGGAATTTTGATGGGTATGGAGGAAGTCAAGGGAGTAGGTGGGGACTGGAGATGAATCGCGAGGCGGGTATTGGGAATGATTCTGGAAAGATTATGAATTCGGAGAGATCGTTTGATGCAGTTGATGCCAATGCCAATGGTTTTGGCGGAGGAGGTGGACAGGGGAGTAGGGGAGATGTGAATCGGCAGTTCAGCGGAGCTGGAGCTATGCCGAGTCCTGGTAACTATGGTGTGGAAAACAATGTCATGAGTAAACAAGGAACTGGTTTCCATGATAGCGGCAACTCGACGGAGGCATTTCGTGTGCAAAATAATGGTGGCCATGATGCGGGAAAGGGGAGGTTGAATCAACCGATCTGTAGTAATTCCAATGCAAATCAAACATCGAATCATCAGATGCCAGGTTATCAGCCGAATGTCCATCAACAGTTTCCTAGCTGTCCTTACACTTGGAACAGGGGAATTCCAGAAACCACGAAACATAATTATCAGCAAGTGAACATAGGCGATTTTCAGTCAGTGAGAAACGAAAGTTATCTTGGAAGCGGAACTCAGTACCAGATGAATCCAAGCTACAATGTCAACAGTAATGTGGGACCATATCAACAGTTCTCGAAAGGTTATGGAAATACCCCTGTTCATATGCAAGCGACGTTTAGTAGCACTCCTGGCGAAGAATCAGCTGAGCCTCCACCCTTTGATGGAACGCTGGAGGAGTTGGACAAAGCTTGTCAAGAATCAAACGTAGAGGATGTCGTGGAGATCTTAGACCTGCTAGATGAGAAGCAAATTGCTGTAGATTTACCGCGGCATTTGCTTCTATTAAAGGCATGCGCAGAGTCTAAATCATTAGAAGAAGCAAAAGCTGTTCATGAACATCTTGTGAGATCATTATCCCCTCTTGACATAAGCACTTACAACAAGATCATAGAGACCTATTCAAAATGTGGTTCGATGCAAGATGCATATGATGTGTTTTGTGTGATGCCTGAGCGAAATCTTACGTCATGGGACACCATGATTACTTGGCTTGCAAAGAATGAGCTGGGTGAGGATGCGCTTGATGTATTCACTCAGTTCAAACAAGCGGGCCTGACTCCTGATGGACAAATGTTCATTGGCGTCTTCGCTGCTTGCGGTGTCTTAGGCGATGTCACCGAGGGGATGCTTCATTTTGAGTCTATGAGCAAATCATATGGTATTGTTCCAACTATGGATCATTATGTAGCTGTAGTGGACATGCTTGGTACATGTGGTTATCTAGAACAAGCTGTAGAATTCATCGAGAAAATGCCAGTGGAGCCCAGTTTACAGGTTTGGGAAACGTTGATGAATCTTTGCAGGATCCAAGGAGATTTGGATCTCGGGAACCGATGTGCCAAGATCATTGAGGAGTTGGACCCTTCCTACTTGAATGAATCGTCTAAAGCGGGTTTAATTCGAGTTAGACCTTCGGACATAGTAAAGAAGGAAGAGAAGAAGAAATCAGGAACCGAGAGTCTTCTGGAGATCAGGAGCAAGGTCCACGAGTTCAGAGCTGGAGACAAATCAGCCCCCGACAGCGACAAAATCTATGAATTGCTGAAGGGATTAAAGGAGCAGATGAAAGAGGAGGGCTATGTCGCGGAGACTAGATTTGTTCTCCACGACGTTCAGCAGGAAGAAAAAGAGGAAGCCATCATGTCTCACAGCGAAAGGCTTGCGGCTGCTTCTTCCTTTCTCAAGTCCCCAGCCCGTCAGGAAGTCCGAATCATTAAGAATCTTCGAGCATGTGTTGATTGTCACAATGCATTCAAGATCATCTCGAGAATTGTTGGCAGGAAATTCATTATGCGTGATGCTAAGCGGTTTCATCACGTGGAAAATGGAAAATGTTCTTGTAACGATTATTGGTAGATTATTATTGTCATGTAAGTTATGAATAATGTCTCATTCATATATCACTTATAATTTTGATCCAAACAGTTTTAGAAAGATTGGCATATCCATGTAGGCATGCAGTAGAGCTCATCAGCTAGGAATGAAGGCTTTCTTCTTGATGTAATGTTGCCGATATTAATATCTCCGCCTCGATTCTTTTTATGTAGTCGATGACACATTCCTTCTGATAACGGGAAATCGGATCTAATGTGGTATGTTTTCTTCATTTTTTTCAATGAGCATACAATATTTCCGTGTAGAAGACTTGGTTGCCTACTCTTTCCTGATCGGACGGCTGACAACTGCACCGAAGTCCCAAGGTACTTATGGACAGTTGCAATCTGGTGTACCGGTTATGCTTTTCATTGTCACTGGCTGTAGGAGAACCGTTGAGTTGTATGTTACGTTGACATCATTGGTTTATAGAATCTTTCGGGTGAGTGCCGAACTATTCGAGCACTGTCGCACTTGACTCAACCTACTCGAAATTTCCCAACGTCAAACCCAAAAACCAAACAAACCAAAGGAATGGAAGGTTCGATGCGAAACAAATCACCAAAATGGGAAAAAAAAAACCAAAATCTCCGTTGCCGGGACTCGAACCGGGGTCTTTCGATGCTGCCAACGCATTGTTGTTTATAAATTTACCGTGTAAAACCCAGATAAACAGGCAGCGAATCCCTCTCGAGCCGCAAAGGTCATCACTCAATTCATCAATGGAGACGGCGGACATCAACGGTGGCGGCAACCGAGACGAACCTCTGCGCGTCCTCGAGTTCTACAGCGGCATCGGCGGCATGGTACTCTCTCTCTCTCTCTCTCTCTCTCTCTCCCTCCCTCCGCCTCCGAATTTCTTCTCCGATTCCCTTTCGCTTTGTGTTGAATTTCGCTGTTGCTGGTTTTGTTATTTGAGCAGAGATACTCGATGATGGAAGCCGGAGTCAATGCAACCGTGGTCGAGGCGTTCGAGATCAACGACACCGCTAATGATGTGTATCAGTTCAATTTCGGACATCGCCCTTATCAGGTTGTTGATTCCTGTGTGTGTTTCGATGATTCGAATGGGTTAAAATATTTTAATTTGTCGTATCAATTTTGGAATGGTGTGACTTACCAATAGATTGCTTTTCACATTGAATTGGAAGCTATAAAAATGGGTTTGGAACTATGAGTGAATTATCTGCATCAGGTGAATATTTGCGGGTTCTAGGTTGAGGTTGTTACCAAAAAGGATGGTAGAATGGATGATGTTTGTAGATTGTTTCGAATTGGATCGTATTTTGGAGATTTTTTCCGGTGTTGGTGGACTGAGATTCGAGGGGAAAAGAAATGAACTAGCTCGTAAGTTCCAAGGATTGGTTCTTGGTATTCTGAGGAGTTTGCATAATCTTCCCTTTAAATGGTGTTACTGTAGTACAATGGTTACATATGAAAGCACTCTTATAAGAACTCGATAGAATATGTCCGTGGAATAATTTGGGGCTCATCTGAAAGAAGGCAATGAAGCTAACTCTTTTCTCTTTACACGTAGGGAAATATCCAAAGCTTGACTGCTGGCGATCTTGACAAATATGAGGCGCATGCTTGGTTTCTTTCTCCACCATGCCAACCCTATACAAGGCAAGGTGGCTTGTTTTGGCTTCTCTGGAGTTCTCTTGTTTGATGTTTTCTTGAGTGGTGAAGTGGTGTCTAACCATTTTCATTTAGGCCTCCAGAAGGACTCAGGTGATGCTCGTGCATCCTCTTTTTTGAGTATTCTTGAGCTGATGCCACAACTATCCCTAGCTCCACTGATGCTCTTTGTCGAAAATGTCGTTGGGTTTGAGGTTTGTTCTCTGCATTATCATTTGACATTTTAAACTCATAAATTTTTAATGCTACTTACTTATTTTTGCTTAATCACAGTCATCGGATACTCATTGCAAGATGATTGAAGTACTTAAAAGAACTGGATTCATCACCCAGGAGTTCATCTTAAGCCCCTTGCAATTTGGAGTTCCATACTCCAGACCACGCTACTTTTGCCTGGTATCTCTTTTTATCCATCTATTAACATGCGGCTCTTATGTGATGTGTTATTTCGATTAGCACAAAACTTTGGGCATCCTCGTCATATAGTACCGGGATTGCTATCTGGAGAATGGGGTGGATAGTGACTGGAATTTGTATAATTCATTTTAGCCTAACGCCTGTGAGAGGAGTAAAACTATCCTCTTCAATGGGGTTGCACTGAGCTCAGGAGTCAGGACAAGCAGATAGTAGTTCATCCTTTATGATTATTTAGAGAGAGGACAAAGAAATGTGCCACAGATTTCATCCATAAAAATTTTCTTTTCTTTTCGTTTGCTCTGCGCAAGGATATTTGCAGTCATAAACTTGGCATTCTTTATGGCTGATGTATGTTGAGAGTCCTTGTGCGAATAGTATCTCGATTTTCTATGAGTGCAGGCAAAAAGAAAACCTCTAACATTCAGTATTCCACAACATGATCAAAAGCTTCTTGAGAGTCCGTATCCACTATTTAACTGTGGTGGCGAGAATGTCAGCAGTGGACTTGATCAATCATGGGAAACTAATCGCTCTTGCAAGCCTATAGAGAGTTTTCTTGAATTCAAGTACTACAATGAGAACGGTGAATTAGAAACCAGGGTCGCGAGTGGTGCAAACATTTCTCCAGAGGAATTTGGGCCATCCAAGCGATGTAATTACGCTACTGGTTCTGATGGTTTCACAAGAGATCAGTATATAGTTCCGCTGGCTTTGATTGAAAGATGGGGAACAGCCATGGGTATCCTTTGCTGTTGATAAAGGCTAGTACTTGTGATATTCTTGAAGCGCTGACTTTTAGAAGAAAACCTTAATGCAAAACAGATATCGTTTCCCCTCGTTCAAAGAGGTGCTGCTGTTTCACAAAAAGTTATTATCGTTATGTGAAGGGCACTGGGTCTCTTTTAGCAGATAAGCAAGTAAGTTTTTTCCTCGCAATCCCTTTCGTTTGATTCTCATGTCTTTGCTTAAATTTTTTGGGCTTCTTTCTCGGAGACTTTAGTTACTTCAAGTTAGAAATATATTCAAAAAGTTATACCCTTATCAGCAACATTTATAACAATCTTAGTGATGTATATCTTGCGATATATTCGAGTCTTTTTCACTCGTAAAAACTTACTTATGTATACAGACACCAGCTGAGAAAAATAACGGAACCTTTTGATAAAACATGTTTGTAGTAGAGCACTGTATGCAGACATGCAAATGGATTACAACTCTTTTCAGCATCGGGAAATATCAAGACCATAGTCTAATGACTCTCTAATCTCTGTCTTCTCTTGCAACTTCTCTTGCGCTGTCATCCTTACTAGTTTGCCTTGATTCAGCCAAGTTCAATGGAAAAAGCCCAATCGTTGAAGGAGCAACAACTTAGGTATTTCACTCCCAGAGAGGTATGACAGCGCTTGCTTCACTTTTCTTTTCCTTCAACGGTTCAACCTCATACACTGACAGTTACTCTAACGAAGTGAGTTGAATTCATTTGCATGAATTAGGTTGCTAATCTGCATTCTTTCCCGAAGGAGTTCAGCTTCCCAGAGACTGTAAGCCTCAGGCAACGGTATGCAATATACATTGCCTTATGTATGTAATGCTGTTGATTAGCTGTCATAAAGATCCTATTTATGCTAGTCACCTTATGGTTGAGGTGAGGCTGACACTCAAAAGATCTAAAAGTGATCGTTCATGTGTTTTTGGTTTGAGCATCATCCGTATGTGAAGGTAGTTATGCTTTGCAGTATTTAAGTCGCACTTGCTATTCATGTATGCAGTTATGCTTTGCTTGGGAACAGCTTGAGCATCGCGGTGGTCGCCTCATTGATCAGATATCTTTTTGCTGTACCTTCTTGATTATTGGTTATCTTGCTTGCATGGCCGTATCTGACATTGAAAATGGATGAGAGTGGTAGACATAATGAGATCAAGTGCAGGGATAGCTTATGATTGATGAACAGGTAGATGGTTGAGCTATCCATTGGATTATTCCTAGGGTCTGATTTACCACACTTCTTTATGTGCACCCCGTCTTGCTATTGAAGCATCGCCGCTCTGCAACAAACATTGTACCAAGAATTTAGTGAACACATGAATGAGTCGTTTATCATGTGATGTGAATCATTGTAATCAAATCCGCAAATAATTCGCATATTTTACGAATAATTTGTGGATTATTATTAGTTGAACCGAGACCGTAATTTTTGTAAAATCCGCATAATACGGTTTTTTCGTATAATTCACGTATAATTCGGATTTTTTCCGAGGTTTTTGTAAAATACGAAAAAAGTCTGAATTTTTTAAATGTAATCAAACTATCTTAAAATCTTCACATAAAAATCAAGGCTTTTTGAGAACATCAATCTCTTCGTTTTCATGTTTAAAATCTGAATTAATCCCATATTTTATTTTTTGTTTTTTTTCGTGTTAATCATTGTAGCGTTCTTATGTCGAATTTATCCTTATAGTTTTTTTCTCGATTTTTTTTTCATTCTTTTTTATTTTTATTGTAATTTATGTTTATCGAATGAAATCCGTATCCGAATTTTGTTACTATTAGTGTGTTATCCGCGCGATGCGCAGGTAATATCTTAATCTTATAAATGATTAAATTATGCATAAATTGGTAGAATTATTTATCTTGGTATCGTTAATTTTTTGTTTCTTTATATATCATCATAGATTTTTTTGAAAATATTTAGATTTTCTCGACAATATTTTATAAATTCTTGAAGTATATACAATCAATGACATCTTTTCTTTTAATCTTGTTATAAAAAGTTTTTACATAAACATCGAAATATCTTTTATGTCAGAACGAATTTTGCATCTTTCTATGTAATTGATGGTCAAATCCATTAATTAACTTGATAAAACGAAATGAATGAAAAAAAATTATGGAAAAAAATAATTTTTTTTAATGAAATTTTAAATATTGTAATATAAAATATTGTCATTTTTTATTGAATGTCAATCATGCGCAAAGAAAAACATGGATGTAAAAAAAATATTATTAAAATAATTTTTTAATTATTTGGATATTTCATTTAAGTTTGATAATGTTTTCAAATATTCTCATAAAAAACTTTTGGGTAAACAATATGAATATGTATGTCATATATGATATAATATATATGAAATTATCATTATATTTATTCTTTTTTTTTTTATTGAAATGATTATGGTTATCAAATTAATCGTATCACTTCATGAATCAGATCAAGTTGTTGTAGTATGTGATATAAAAATTTTGGTTTTTTTTTTGGTAAAAACTCTTGGTTTTTTTGTAGTGAAATATTTTCAAGCATATCATTTTCTCGCGATAATTAACATTAACGATAAAACTATTTACATACATATTTTTTATGATATATATAAAGGGTTAATAATATCTATGAACTACAAAAGATGAAAAAATATCATGATTGTTAATGTTGATTATTATGTATAATGAAAATAAATTTATCATTGAACCCCTCAATGATAATTTAATTGTTTGATATATAAATATTAATATAGTATGACATATCATGAGATGACATATCATGGGATGACATTTTGAATTAAGAATATATACTAGTGTATTATTCGCATGATGTGCGAAAAATATCTTTTTATTATAAATGGTTAATTATTCATAAATTGATCGTTTATATCCAATATCAATCATGCGCAAAGGAAAAAAGATGAATGTAAAAAAAAATATTAAGTAGCTTTTAAATTATTTAGATATTTTATTTATGTTTGATATTATTTTTGAATATTTTCATAAAAAAAAATTTTGGGTAAATAATATGAATGTATATATTTTTTATTATATAACACTAGCATACCCATTCGTGCAGTAATCCATGGGGAAAAAAATTAAGTATTAATCAAAACAATAGAGCAAAATATAATTTTAATGACTTATAAAAAGATAAAAAATAACTCGTTGAATATTTTGGAGTTTAATGTATCTCATGTTCAATTCATGTTTTTCTAGTCACAATGAATATTTTGTCTAAAAAGAAATTCAAGAGGAACTCGGCATGAGCGAAAATGTTATATAATTACAATGTTAAAATAGAATGAGAGTTATATTAATAAAGTCGAAGATTTTGTTGTTTGTATCACCACTAAGCAATATTTTCAATCCACTTCTAGTGGTACAATTGAAAAGTGCAACATATAATTGCCCATGTGAAAAAACAGATCTTTTCAAATATATACCAACATACTGAAGTGTTTGTTTTTTACGTTTGTTAATCGTCATCCCAAATGCAAGTTTCATTGGGAATTGTCTTCGACGAATAATGAAGGGTCACTCTGTTTGTGAAGACGACATTGTAATCTTTGGAATCGTAACTACCTCTTCCATATGTCGACCTGTTATAATCTTCGTCTGATTATTATCATTTATCTATAAGTTATAAAGAAGTCATCCTTTAATTGAATTATTAAGATTTTAGATGTCAAAAACTTATCTTTATTACTGATATCTTCCCAAATCAATTTTGATTGGCTGAAAAACCTAGAAAACATAAGGAATAATATATCTTTTGGACTAATCTTCATGTATAAATTCTGATTGATTAAAGTTCAATAGATAAACTCTTTAAGGTATTTAAAAAAAAAATCATTTGTTTATGATATTTATCTCGTCAATTAATTATGATTTTGGATTGCCAAGATCTAATCCAACGGTTTGTATTCATATTTTATGCCTTTTAAAAAAATTATTTTCTTTTTATATCAAGATCTACTAATGGGAGAATTATCTTCTATTAATGGATTTTTTTTATTTTGAGCAATATTTCGACCATAATATTTAATTTTTCAAAATCAATCTCAACCGTCGACATAATTTTGGACGATCAAGATCATCCGGTGAGACACAAACATATAGGCATGTCAATTCGCTAAGTATATAGTATAGATGTATGAAATTATCATGATATTCACTTTATATTTTTTTACTAAAATGATTACAATTATCAAATTAATCGTATCACACCATAAATCAACTCAAGTTGTCGTAGTATGTGATATAATTTTTTTTTTTGACAAAAACTCTTGGATTTTTGTAATGAAATATTTTCATTCATATCATTTTTTTTGTAATAATTAACACTAACGACAAAAATATTTACACTTATATTCTTTTATCATGACATTAAGGGTTAATAATTTATATGAACTAACAAAAGAGAAAATATGAAAAAAATACATAATTATTAATATTGATGATTAAATATATTGAAAATGAAATTATTATTGAACCCTCAATGATAATTGAATTGATTGATATATGGATATTAATATATAATGATATATCATTACATCCTATGAGATGACATACCGTGACATACCATTGGATTGTATTCCAAATGAAAAAGGTATATATATTGATTGATGATGTGAATGATGGTTGGAACAATTTGTTAGTATTTGTTATGTGTATTTTATGAGAAATGCAGGAATATCGTTGCAATGTTTATTTTCGGATAAAGGAGTAGTTGTTTATTTGTCGTAATTTCATATTTCGCTCGCCATTTAATCCTTATAAGGATTTTGAGATCAATGAATAAAATAGCTTTAGACTACTTGAGTGATTTGACTATCAACGCGTCGTTCTCATGAACGCCCATCGAGTATTGAAAAAACTCAAATCATGTGTTCCTAGAGAGACTCATTCAGCAATAAAACTCGAAAAATTGATCTCTATCCTTGTTCTTCATCGTTATTCTATCGAAGATTCAAAAATTTAGAATTAAAACCAAGTGAAAATTATAATTTTCGTAGTTCTCGTTTAGTTTGAATATTGAACTTTTGAATCTTTTATATTTTCTTTTTGAAAAGATATAAAAATAATAAAAATATATTGTTTATATTTTTGAAGTAAAAACGATCAAAACACAATAGCAAAATCACTCGAAAATGTCACAAATTGATTTTGGATTCTACACATGTTCATCAGAAATATATAATTGATTTAACATGACCGATTTTATATACCATAAAAAAACATTTTTAATAAAATTTTATAAAAATTATTATTATAATTTTTTTATAATATAAAATCAGTCCTATAAATTTCATGTTCATAATATGCTAAACTTATCTTGTTCCCTTGTTCTTCACGAGTTGGTATAACCCTCTGTAACACTACAAATTGGACACCACCTGTCCAATTAATCACACACGAGGGTCGGTTGCTCAACAAATGGTCACAGAGAAATCAAATCCAACCCGGACTTCAACACGACGCAGATTATCTGTCCACATGATCCCACCCACAGAAAACCAGATCGGACGGTCCAGAATCTCGCGTCATATCAACGCCAAGCTTCATTTTCAGCTTACAAATTAGGTTTCCCACTCTTCGCAATGTACACAAACTCACTCTCACTTCTCGTTTCCGTACAAAAATTGAACCACTCATCTCACCCGAGGCGAGAGGTCCAGCTCGAGAATGGTATGATTTTCTCCATTTTATCTTCGATTTTGTAGTGTGTTGATTTGAGTTTTGAAATTTTGTGGTTGATTTGGTGTTTTTTTTTTTTTTTTTGGTGGTGGTGCAGGCGTTGCCGAATCAGCAGACAGTTGATTACCCAAGCTTCAAGCTCGTCATCGTCGGCGATGGCGGCACCGGTATATTGCTTTCTTGTCTCGATTGATGTATTGAAACTATTTATTGTTTCGATTTTGGAGTTTGGACTGATTTGGGAAGCTAGGGTTTGGTTTTCATCTGTTGGTGAATATTTCTATCAGGTGAGAGATCGCGGTAGCTTTTCGATAGGTGCTGGCGGATTTCTTTGTGGAGTATAGAGCAGTAGTATCGAGCTTGAGGATCGATTTTTAGCTTTTCTATGGTTTAATGATATACATGACTATTAAAGCTCAGGGTTCTAGCTCAAAATCCATTGGCAATCTATGGAGTGATCCATAACTTGTATGCAATTGTTGTGAGCTCGGTTTCCGATGTTTTGGATTTTTATTCTCAACAGTTACTAATTAGAGATCTTTGTGCCCTTGGAAATTGTATGAAGGCTGAGAGTTAGATGTGATTGTTTCAAGTTTTTTTTTTTTAGTTTTTTTAAATTAAACAAATCATTGTCTGTGATGAAGCTTATGTTCGAGATTTTGATCGATCTGTGCTTGTGTGCTATAGGGAAGACGACGTTTGTGAAGAGGCATCTCACAGGGGAGTTCGAGAAGAAGTATGAACGTAAGTGTAACATGGTTTAATTTATGTCAGTGATTTTGGAGTCATTATATTTTGGTGGATTTTTCTTTAGGGACTGACGACTCGTGCTTTGTTTTGAATAGCTACTATTGGTGTTGAGGTTCATCCATTGGACTTCTTTACTAACTGTGGGCAGATCCGATTTTATTGTTGGGATACTGCTGGCCAGGAGAAATTTGGTGGTCTGAGGGATGGATACTAGTAAGCTTGCAGTCCTCATCTCTTGTTGATTCCTTTTCGGCATTCCTTGAGTTCCTAATTTTCTGGTGCTGAAAACCGTTTTATGCATTTCTTAATCTGATTAGTTGGTCATGTCAGATTGTCAAACCCAAAACATTTTCTTTACAACCATGCGTGTTTCGTTTAAGTTGTTTATTGTAAAATGGATTAATCGATTTCTCTTGCTGGATCATATGCATACTTTCAACTCGTGACCAAGGAGGGAGTTTGAGGGTATTCTATTACAATTTACAAGATATGATCTTCAAGTGTGGATAACAGTCATTGCATAATAATGCTGCTTTGGATTCTAATTTGATTTAACTGGTGAAAGGTTCACGTTTCTTGGTGCTCTTCTTTTTTCTTTTCATGCCTTTTTCTAATTAGGCAGTGCACATCTATAGGCTTTTGGTTTTGGTTCTTGCATCTTCACACTCAAATTTATTTTCTTCTGTTTTGCAGCATTCATGGGCAATGTGCCATTATAATGTTTGACGTCACTGCTCGTTTGACATATAAGAATGTTCCTACATGGCATCGTGATCTGTGCAGGTATGTAGCCATGGCTTTGCGTGTATTTTAGAACCTTCCATGTGTGTCTCCATTACTGATGTTCATTTGGTTTTGTTCAGGGTGTGTGAAAACATACCAATTGTTTTGTGTGGAAACAAGGTTGATGTGAAGAACAGGCAAGTCAAAGCGAAGCAAGTTACCTTCCACAGGAAGAAGAATCTGCAGTACTATGAAATATCTGCCAAGAGCAATTACAACTTTGAGAAACCTTTTCTCTACTTGGCCAGGAAACTTGCAGGGTAATTTTGACTCAAGGTTTTAAACATTTTTTTTAATAGTATTTGAGGGCTTTGTGTGTTCAAACATGTTGTGTGATGGTTCAGGGATCCTACCCTGCATTTTGTGGAGTCTCCTGCCCTGTTGCCTCCCGAGGTGCAGATTGACCACGAAGAACAAGCAAGGTGAGATTGGCCTTATTGAATTTCTTACGTAGGAATAATCATTGCCTAGCTTCTATTATTTGTTATGTGTGTTTAAAGGTTATACGGAATAGCAGGATCATGCTATTGTTATGGCACATGAGTTGCTTAAGCTTATAAAACTATGAAAAAATTGAATTATTTTCCTGTTCTCTGTCTCCAGACCTTGTGCTCTAAGCATTTAAATCTCAGTTAATGGCTTCTTGAGTCAAGTTTCTGATGTTCTTAAGTCGGTCACTCGGTCTGGGAATGTTGGAAAGTTCTACTGAATTGCAGCCTCACAGTCAATATATGCACCCTGTGAATAAGAAACCGTTACGAGAGCAGCTCATTTGTGCTTGATATTTGCTATCATATCCACAGTAGACTATAGAGTATAAGAGGACATGGACATGGTTGAATATCACCTTGAAATTTGTCGCATCCTGTTTTTTATTGTCTTATATTGTCTATTGAGAAAAAGTTTATTAGCATGATATTATGTGATCTCTGGTTTGTTCTATTTTGGTTTTTGGTATTTTGAATGTTACTAGAGATTGTTGGTCCCCTTGGGACAAGGTAGTTTTGTCATAATCATCTGTACTTGCTGTGATTCTTGTTATTTTTTGACTGGGTAGTTTGAGTGGTGACAATATATGCTAAGAATGTTTTTTTATTTTTTGTCAAATGTGTGCGAAGAGCTTTAATTGTGCGGAACTGTCCAAACAGTCTTAGGTTTTTGCTTCTTAATTCCTCCCCGCGCTACTGATGTTACAACTTAAATCTCTTTTTGCAGGCATGAAGCTGAATTGGCAAACGCAATGAATCAGCCACTCCCGGATGACGATGATGATACATTTGATGCTTGAGATGCTTTGCTTTGTGTGTTGTATTCCTGGGTGCTTGTCTAGCATGCTGTGTACTCTTATTACCATTTCGTGCTCAAGATTTTGGACTCCTATAGTTTTTGTTACCCTTGTATGGTATCGTATTGCTAGTGTTAAAGATCGGTGACTACGTGTGATGTTCAGATGATACAATCTGGGATTATCTTGATAGAGATTTCTGTGATGCTCGCAGCGCATGTTTGCTGTTCCATTGTGGTCTTGTTTTGTTTTACAGTTGTGTAAGATGGCCGAAGTTTTTCCCGGCAGATTATAAGCATGAGTTGGAAAGTATCTTGATGTTATATTTAGGGTCTTTCAATCATCTACGATAACGTCGCTCTGGGAGGTGTGAGCAAGTACCTCTGGATATATGCTAAGCACAAAGCTATTGTTAATTTAATCGACCTCTTGTTCATTGTCTCAACTTAGGATTCTACTGGATGATGAAGGTGGCGAAACGCAAAGTAACTCATTGTTTTTGGTAGATTGACAAAGTAAACATGGCGATGACTGGAAGACTCGAAGAGCGAAGGGGAGTGTGTTGGCAATCCGATGATGTTGCGATCATTTCTATCTAGTCCATCTTTCATGTTGGTTTTCCTCCTTAGGTTAGTTGAGTCTATACAAGACCCACGAAGCTGAAGATGATACTGTGTACAACAATGTTGAGATGAAGGAGAAACAACTGGGACACAAAAATTAAATTTTAATTCCAAAAGATAGCAGTAAGTAAAATTCAATCAAATCTTAATTCATACAGATATAGCGTAACTCGTAAACAATCAATCTAGCTCAGAAAAACGAAGTCGATTTGACTATAACGGCTTCTATTTCTGATGCGCCCATAAGTTCTCTTGCCTAATCTGTTCCTCCTCTTCGGGGGTATAGTCATTCTCGATGTTGAATTGCTTCCTGATCTCTTCGGGGGTGTAGTCTTTTATCCGATCCGCGAACTCCTCACAACATAAATCCAAAAGGCTGTTGATTTCCAGGTAATTTGCCGCCTAAAACATCCACAACATACAAAACAAGAAACAGATAATTAGATTTATCTTTCGTGATTTTTGTCGCTTGGCCAACTATAACAATATAGAGAATGTAAAACTCACCATCAGGAGATTGACGAGGAGCCTCATCTCGACCTTGACGAACTTTCTGTCCCATTCCTTGAGCTCCTTATCTTTGTCACCTTTGCCGAAGTGCTTCTTGCAGTACTCAACCACTAGCGCCAATGTAGTCGTGGGCACATTAGGAATCGGGATGACCTTGTCCTTGGGATCGCCATCCTCGATAGAGGCCTTGATCGTTTGTGAAAACGAATTTACCACGACTTCCTCCACCTCAAACCTCTCCTTCTCGGAACTTAGTAGCGTAACCATCTTCTTAGGACCAACTTCTTGTTTTTCGACGACAGGTGCCATTCTTGGATGGTGATTATGGATTGATGGACGATGAGAACAAGCGAGGGAGCAACATCGAACGCCGATGGCTTGATGGGTTGTTGATACTAAGAGGAACGACTGGCCTGATGGGTATTTATAGGCTGAAGTCGATGATTAACTACATGAAGATATGCTGTAAAAAGATATGATAAGGTGTCTGAAGACCGAAAACAAGGAAAGTGTCTTATCTTTCTTGTATTGTTTTTGCAAATTTTTGTCACAAAATATGTATTTTTGGAGATAATTGACCGGTAATCAATTTGAATACTTCACAATTGAATATTTTTTTGAAAAAAAAATCTTCAAACATGAAAGATTAAGAATTTCCATAAAGGAATCCTTAAATGTTCACAAGTGAAAGTTTTAAGGAAAAAGGAGTTTGTTACAAGCAACGTACAAGTTGTGTGTTGTTAGGACACATCCAACGATGAGGATTTTTTTTAAAGCTGTTTTTGTTTTGAAATTTCCTAACCATTTAATCTTCACCATCTATTAATCTCTAACAACACATAATGATAACATCATATTCCCTTTGTTCAAGATTTAATCATAAAAAAGCAAGTTTATCCAAAACAAAAGGCTAAAAAACAAAAAATAACATTTAACAATTGATTCTACAACGGTAAGTTGTCATTACATCAAAGTAAATTTAGTTTTGCCAATCACTATGTGATTAATCACAGCAATTGAATCTGAATCTATAAATAAGTTTGAAGAAAACATGTCACAAAATATATACTTTTTCGTCCCATAATTCTTGCAACAACTGATCGGATACGAAAATTTATGTTTGTGTTGAATTTTTGTGGAATTTGATAAAGAAAAAATATTTTTTTTGATGGTTATGGGGTTTATTGTAGCAGTTGTGAAAGGAGATAATTGATGTACTATAAATGAGTTTGATTAATTTTATATTTCTTAAATAAAAAACTATCCAAATTGAAGAACGTTGCAAGTCTTTTATGACAACACAAACAGACAACTGTTGCATGCTTCATAAAACGAAGGGAATAAATCTTTATTTAAAACGGAACAAAATTCCCAATCACTTGGACCAACAAGTGTTGATGCTTCTTTATTTTAAGTTTACACCAAAACCATGTCCATCCGTGTAGTGATACGCAAGAATTAGAAAACACTTACTATTAGAATAACTTCTAAAATAACTCGGTTTCAAAAAAATAAACTTCTACAATAACTTACAAAAGGAAAAAGAAATTTTTCATTAATAAACATTAACCCCAAACATTGACATAAAAATCAAATTTACTTATAAATTAGTTCAATTAATCATATCCTTTAAATGTGTTTCATGTTTCTATTATATTACATTACATTAGATTATATATATATATATATGAGAATAAGGGACTACAATTGATGCAGCCAAACAAGCTATAGCCCCACAAACAAAAATATTTAAAAAAAATTTAAATAATTCAAAAAATATCAATTAACGATGTTTTTATTTTTTTGATTTTTAAAAACTGGATTTGTGTGAGGATTAGAGCTTATTTTGACTGTATCAACTGCAGTCCCACTTTCCCTTATATAAATATGGTGGGATGAGCCAGAGAGCATTTATATGGCGATATATATTTATATAGAAAAAATTACCAAGAGATAACACATAGCTAAATTAATTCTCATTAAGTATCACCTTTTTTTTACCTGGAGGTATTATTAATTCCTTGTCGCTTTTGAAGATTTGATCCTACTTTATTTCCTTCTCAATTCTTCCTTTAATCTCAAAATTAGGACACAAATCGTCCCCAAATTGAACCCTAGAAATTCCTGCAATTTCCCCCAAATTTCAAACAATGAAACTAATTGAATTCTCAAATCCAAGATCGAAAGATCCTCCAATTCTCATTCATACTTCTACCGTGACGGTTCGGACCTTCGTCGTCGAACTTCTACCATCTACTTCATTAGTTTCTATTATTTTTTACATTTGATTTTTTTGATTTTTGTCCCATATAAATATATTTTTATTGTGTAGATAAAATAAAGAGAAAAAAAATTAGGATTTTTAGAGCGATACATACGAGAAAGAGAGATTTCAGAGAAATCATTGTAATCTGACTTCTTGATTAGTGAGTTTTCTTTCTCTGTGGATTTTTTCTTCTCGTTGAGGATTTTTTCCATATAAATCGATGTCATTTTTCTTTCTTATTATTTATCAATTGTGTTTGTGAATTGATCAATTACCTGTTGGATTATAATTCTGGATTTATCTCGAGAGTTAAATCGTAACAGTTTTCGATCGATTCTTTCGCATTACTTTCTATCAATTGATACTCCTCATTGTTGATGATGCACAGTTGATTCCCGAAACTAGGGCAAAGTTCAATCGCTGGCTCGCCTCTGATAAAAACATGAAGCGGCGATCTCAATCACAGTGAATGATGATTCTTTTATACTGTTTGTCTGACATTGGTTTTTTGTTATGTTGTTTTGATTATTTGGGTTCGATATACTCATGTTTGTTGTTAGAATTTTGAGATCATGCTTATTCCAATTTATAAAGAATATTACAAACTGATTTGATCTAGGTTAAATCAACGATGACAACTATTTCATGACAGCTTGCATGCCTATATCTCCTCACAAATTCTAATATATATTATAGAATGCAAGCATATATTATGCGATTGCGCAACTGTTAATTAAGTCTTGGCCCCTTGTTCACATGTTGTAGTTAGTGGCGGTGACAAGGGTTTCCTCTCTAAAAATCCAATGCAATACTCCCTTCGTCCTATGATAAATATAATATTTCACTTTATGCACAATTCAATATGTATTTTGAGGAGATTCGTTAGTTGTTTTATCGACGTAAAAAAATTCTGTCACTGGCTCAGGGTTGAAATACATAATTTAAACTATCATTAGTGTTTCACGATAATTTTTCGAAAATGATCTTTGATCGTTTCACAATGTAAGTTAAAGTTTGCCTCGACAAACCCTCAAGTCAAACCGTTGCATTTATTCCGGGATGAAGGGAGTATAACAGTACGTCTTTGAAAAAAACTATCATATTCATAGTACGTCTTTCTTCATTCATAATACATATGTTTTTCACAGTACGTTATACGCAATGTTCAAATATAAGGAAATTAGGAGTTCGGAATATATCGAAAAATTACAATACGTTTGATTTTATCGCAGTACGTTTTCTTCATTCACATTATTGCTTCTTCTTTCATTTTATTTTTTTTGGTTTGGTTGCAGTACGTCCTTGAATGACGTTCTTCCCGATAAGGATCGACGACAAAGAATGAAGGTAACTATTGTGAATATGTCAGCCCGTGGGAATCAATACGTTAACCTCTTGAGAATTAATACGTAAACTTCAACAATTAATACGTCATTCAAATATCATGGTGGCGGCCTAGATGATGATGGTGATCTATCATGGTGGCGGCGTCATCTTAGGAAAATCAGTATTGGATTTAAAAATAGAATTTAAATTTGGATGTAATTTTTATATTTGAGCAAAGTGATCTTATAATTGATTATAACGAATCAGGGTATTTGATTAAAATGAAATTATATATTTATTTTGAATTTTTAGTTTAACATCATGTTTAAAAGATTCGCCATAAAATTGCCCTTCACGATTCACGAATGCTTGCGGTGGGCAGCTACCCCCGCGCGGTGGCACCGTCACCACTCACCTGTAGTTCTGATATGAAACTATTTCCAACATGATAGTTCTGATATAACTGTTTTTCGTCATTTGGATTTGGATGATTATCTTTGTTTGATTAAATATTATTGTCATTGTAAGGCTTGGAAATTGCAATCATGTGCGGAAGCATGATCTTTTGACGTACTCCCTCTGTCTCATAAAAATTACAACACGATAATTTGTTTCAACTTTAATGTTGCTATTCACGATCAATGAACACAAAGTGAACTAGAAGAGTTCATTATAAAAAATAAGTTAAGAACATTAAGCATGGACATTATCGAGCTTTAAAGTAGCAACAAAAATTCCCTAAGAGAAAACCATAACTAAATCTGTAACAAGCCGCAACTAAATCTAACGAATAATGTACGCAGTTGAACTATGAAAGTGATGTTAAAGCGATTAATTAACTTCGAATGCCCACTCGTTTTCCTTCCTCAATGCTTCCTCCTCCTCTCGCGTGTAGTCGTTTTCTATATTGAAGATCTCTCTAATTTTCTCAGGCATCTTGTTTGGCTGATCTATACCAACACGTTCAAATAACTCAGGATGATTGAATGGGAGCTCGATGACCTGGAATAAACATTATAGCCAAAGTAAATCTGTTGAAAGATTGCAAGTAAAGCTATTTTTTTGTGTTTCAATAAGCACACGCAGAAGTCGAAGCTGTGAGCCTGTACGTAGCATAGTACCCACTGATAGTTTGATACCAAGAGGGATACAAAAACAAACAAGAATAATTGAATATATTACCTCCTTTTATCTCCTTGATTTGCTGGTCCAGACCTCCTATCATTTCATATGTTGCATCAGGAACTTTCTCTACCTTCATGAGTTGCACCAGAGGATCTATATTATTTGGCAAAATCCGATGAATCACATAGTCACCCTGGCGCAGAGCTACTCTTGTCCAAGGAGTTAGTTTAGATATGTATATGTTCTCGTCAACATCCACAACACATCGCTCTCCCCGTGGATCAACCTATGGAAAGGCCAAATTGGTCAGATATTTATAAGGTATCAATTCATGGCAACATGCAATTAGTTTCATATCATATCATGGAGGGAAAATGAAGCATCATTAGTAATCCGCAGAGTTGAAACCAGGACGCTTCAGGACACGATATAGCTAGAATATAAGTATATATAAACGCACCCAGCGAGATAGAAAGTGAAACGATGTAAAAACCAATACATATCATATAAAAGCTGGTAATGCAGACATTTGCTCCACAGAGTTTCTTCTTTACATTGTCTTCTACCTCATCTGATATGCAGCTACAATGTTGACGTATATTTGTGTTGAATGATTCAATTCAATGTAATAATGATTCTATTAAGCGCACCATGATCCTCAACTCTCAAATTAGGAATGCCGCAACCATAGAGGCTAAGATTGAGTTTTGTGAGTTAGTCCAAAACCAAAAGTACTCCAGCTTGAAAGCTGGCAGGGTTTAATTATAATCTATTGAACTCAAAGAAGTCAAGCTAAATCAGACAATAAAAGGAAAATAAATCCTACCTTAACCAAAACTTTAGACTTATCAAGGACTCTGATCACTTCACCCACATTACGAATATGGCTGCTCAAGCTGATGCAATTCATCTTTAAGCATCCTCACTGATCAAGAAAACTTAGACATATCAAATTTGAGCACTATGGAACGAAGCATGAAACAGCATTGCAATTTGCAAGCAACTCTGCCACAGTATCAAGTCAATGAAGATAAAGTAATAACTACTCAGAGCAACTCGATTACCAACAGGGTATATCCTACAGAACCTGACTATTTCTAATTATAACAACAGAAAAAGAAGCAGACTCGTGGAATAGAAATGTGATTACTAAAACTCGACTTTGACACAGCTGTCATGCTTCAGTGTCAACCACCTGCACAGAAAACCTTGTTGGAAGGACAGGGTCTGAGAAGGCGAGATCCAAGCATCCTTATAAACTCTATTGAGGACAACAAAAAGATTGTTTCCGATGCTCAATGTGGGAAGTCATATCAGGCAATAACTTTCCATATTTCACTACGATGATAGCATTAGAACTATTCCCAGCTAATTGATGCGTCTACTTGGCCGCATCGCAGTTCACAGTATTCCTATAGGCCATCTCTCCCAATCAACCTCTTGAAGTACTAGGCAGTAAACACACTTCGTACAGTCTTATATTTCACTTTCTTGATTTGTAACACAATTCAACAAAATCAAAGCCCTAGTCCCAGTCTCAAATCCCAAACAACATCGGCATTACTCCCTGTCTCTATAATCTTATTCGAATTGTTAAGAAACGTAACCATGCCAAATCAACCAGTAAAACACAGAGAAATACAACAGAACCTCATCGGCACAATGCACGAAGTTCAATTGAAAATCGTCAAGATTCTTGCAAAATTTCGCGTAACAAACTCCGAAGATAACCTAATCATAGTTCTCATTTTCAATAGATCCTCACATCTACACATTATACACAAACTCAATGTTGTTTCAAGAATGCCACTACGAATCAGCGTCACAAACATTTTCGAATTCATACGAGCGCACAACAACAACAATCAATAGCAAGAATTCAAAAGAATCGATTATCGGTATATCAAGGGTTAGGGTTTTGGAAAGAATCACGAACCACGGTCATTGAGTTGATTGCACCGAGATATGAGGCGATGGAGATCATCGCTCCTTCGACGCAACTCAGCTTGTTTATCCTCGATGCGGTTGAGATAGTACCGAGTTAGACCGTCGTTGTCCCTGTGATTCGGATCGTCGGGGGCCATCGGATCCATTGTGTGAGAAAGTCGACATCGAAGCGGAGAAGCACAGAGATCGAGCAAAGAGAGGAAAATTGTGGGAAAATGAGAGCGAGAGGGAAAAGAAGAAGCTGTTTGATTTTTGGTTGTTGGTTTTGGAGGGGAGAGGTGTACGTTGTAATCGTGGGCTGCGCTAATGGGTTTTGTATTGGGCCGAAAATGGATGGGCTTGATGTGTTGATGGATCGGTTTGCACTACGGCTTGCAGTTGGTGTCTTGGGGTTTTTATAGCTTTGTTTGGACTAGGGTTAGAATTGTTAGTCATTCTTCTTGTCTGGTTTGTTTCTCTATTTCATAACATTAAGAAATTGTCTGTCTTTTGTTATTAACCGGGGTAAGGTTAAGTAGATCTCGTTCTTTAGATTTGTCAGTGACGAAACTACCTACATCATTGTTTTTTCTTTTAATAATATGTCGTCGTTATTTTGGCTCAATGGTAATGTTTGCTTAATCGTGTGGTCGGAGGATTCTTCGATATTTTCTCAACATTTTAAGAATCGAACTTATCTAAATTATTCTCTTTCCCTTTTCAGTATCTATTGAAGCCTCCAAGATTTATTTTCATTTGCAGTTAGCAATTTGTATGAGTTGTGGTGCGAAGTGGCGAACCTATAGCGAAACATAAGACAAAATGTTACTTCTACCTATGAACATTTTGCCCACATAAACCAAGAAAAAGTGGAGCATGTGAATTCCATAGCCAAGTGAGTACATCCATATTTTGGCGTAGCCCAACCCCAAAACTAAGAAGCAAGAAAGACAGCCACATATATTTTTCTCAATTTGAGCCAATCAATCACAAGTCACAACATTGAAGAAGAAATCGACAGTTGAGAAAAAGGCAGGCTGTACAAGATTTCCATGATTGATGTTGCCACCACACATATCATGGTAGTTGTGTCAGTTAACCTGTATGATTTTGACTAGCTTAGATTTCCTAATGCTACTTGTGTCAGTTAGTCAGGACAGGTACTTTATGCGTTAACGTCCGATAAATGGATGATTATTTTTTAAAAGTAAACGAGGTTGTAAAGTATCAATAGACTGACTCGGATGTTCAAATGTTATTATATCCTTGTGGACTTGATCGATCATCAAGATGGTGGTTGAGCGCTTCAATTATCTTGGGCACCACAGGGTTATGTACCTCGCTGTTAGTAGTCCCGCACGATCTGCCATTATCTTTTATCATAAATTGATGGCTCGATCGCCCCTGGCCATCCTCTGCTTGCGGTCGAGAAACCAGATGCATAAACAATAACACCACTAATATTATTATCGTCAGCACAATATATTATAATATAACGAGATATATGCAGTGTTATTGATGTTAGTGTCAACTGAATGTCTATTTATCCGTAAGTTTTTTTCCCATGATCTTAATTTGCTAATTCTTAATTCTTTTGTTATCATGCTGACAAAGATAGTGGAATACGTTCATCTGGTTTACAGTGAGATTCAAGAATAGACAAATTCGTGAGTTGTATATGGACAACTTCATAAAGTAGACGAGATCTCTCATGATTTGTTTTCTCATAAAGTTATACCGACTTTATGGTCGATATGTGCAAACCACTTTTCGACTCTTTTCGTTCCAATGACAATGAACATTTTTGTCACAAGTAACATATGTCTCCTCAGTAACACGATCCAACTCATGTTACCTTTTTAGAAAAACAGTATCACATGGGAACTTTTAAATTATGAGACTCTGTCCAATGTGCAAAGAGTTATCTTCACATGGAGCCAGCTAAGAATAATGTTAAACCTAACAAGCTGTTACCTAGAATTGGGGTAGGCTATTTGGTGTGATGAATCTGATAGCTCATATGAGTTGTTATTGGTTTAGCTTCCCCACCAAAATACAACTAATCAAGGATCCCAAACATGGGATATGTCTTAGGCATGGACCAAACATTAATGAAACTTTGGGTTTATGAGAAATTATACTCTTGTATGGTCCTTCGAGAATAGAACCTAGAGATCGGCTGTTTGTTGTAGTACCTTTGTTTTGACGATTGATTACGAGGATTATACGAGTGGCATAGTATCTTGTGAAAATTGTTTCGTCTAAACGTGCTTGGACGACTGTGATACTTGAACAGGCGATGCACAAGAAGGCCCTTGCACAAGAAGGCCCTTGTGTTGCGGCGTTGCATACAAGATGTCTGTAGCAGGCCTGATGCCTGCAAGGTCGAAAATGTAGAAAGTTTGTCATTTTGAAAGCGTAGCGAGAATCCTGGATTAGTAATCTTCATCGGGTTAGTCACGATGCCATAACATATATGAGAAACAGAGAGTGTAGCGATGAACAATGGATATTCGATCTTGGTTAGTCAAGAATAAGCATAACTTCGAAACCAGTACAAGGATATCAATGAAACATGATCAGCTTCCTTTTCACAACAGGACACAAACAGGACAACTTCCTAATGTTCAGAACAAAAAACAAGATCACATTCGCGCTACGACAAAGAGCACAAAGCTAATCACAGTTTGATACAAAGCACACTACAAATTAAAGATGTAAAACTATGCTACATTCCCGAAAGAATCAGATAAGCGAAACCTTTGGTACATCGACGGGGAACAAGTGAATCTCGTCCATCCAGGGGTTCTTCTCCTTTGCCGGATTCACTGTCCTCAGAGCCTTCCAAACAGCACTGTTGCACTTGAATCCTGACCCGAATGCTATCTGCCATAACCGGTCGCCTCGCCTGACTCTTCCCTTACCCTCCGTATAACCCAGTTCGTACCAGAGAGAGCTGCTCGAGGTGTTTCCAAACCGGTTAAGTGTCATCCGCGATGGTTCCATGTGCCAATCAGATAGCTGCAAGTTCTTCTCCAGTTCATCCAGCACTGCCCTTCCACCAGCATGGATGCAGAAATGCTCGAAAGCCAGTTTGAAATCCGGGATATAGGGCTTAAGCTTCATCTTAAAGAGCTTCCTCCCAACCAAGGTGGCGAAGAAGAGAAGCTGTTCCGACATGGGCAGCACTAAGGGGCCTAGGGTCGTGATGTTGGCCTTCAAAGCTTCTCCTGCGACCGCCATCAGGTCTTTTGACAGTGAAACTCCGACCTTACCCTCGGAATCCTCCTGTTGAGTGACACAAGTGAAGCACTTGTCATCGGCTCCTTTGTGTGTTCTGACTGTGTGGACTAACTGATACTTGGAACGCCATCTATCGGTTCTCTTGTTAGAGAGCAGGATCGCAGCGCCTCCTACCCTGAACAAGCAGTTGGACACGAGCATGGACCTGTCGTTGCCAAAGTACCAGTTCAAGGTTATGTTCTCCATGCTGATGACAACAGCATATGAATTAGGATGGACTTGTAGAAGTTGCCTAGCAAGATCAATAGAGATCAATCCAGCACTGCATCCCATACCACCAAGATTGTAGGTTACGATATTCCCCCTCAGCTTGTAATGGTTAACAACCATAGCCGACAAAGACGGAGTCGGATTGAACAAACTGCAGTTAACAACAAGAATCCCAATATCCTTCGGCTTCACATTCGTCTTAGCAAAGAGCTCATCCAAGGCGCCAAACATAACTGCTTCAGCTTCCTTTCTTGCTTCGGCCATACAAGGATTGGGAGGAACATTCATAACAGCCTCCGGGAGATACGTGCTCTCACCAAGTCCCGATCTCTCGAGGATCTTCCTCTGGAAGTTCAGGTTCTCCTGGGTGAATGACCCCGTCAAACCAGACCTCTCGATGAATATCTGCCTCGAGCACTTGCGCTCCTCATCTGCCTTGTAACACGAAAAGTTCACAAGGTAGACAGGACGAGGACGAGTAACTAAGTAAAGGGTGCCAAAGAACACGAGCAAGGTCGAGCATATGATCACGGATACGAGATTGAACTGGAGATGCTCCCACAAAGCATACAGATCTTGAAGGGAAAGGGTGGAAAGCTGAGCAGCAGTGATAGCAATCAGAGGAATGAGGAGCAGGTACATTGCATGGGAGACCAGATAATGATACCCCAACTTCACATACTTCAACTTGATGGATTGTTTAAAATCAGGAAGAATCCTTGGAGTCGAATTCCGGGTCACGGGTTGAGTCGTCGAATTCGTTTCACTCATTTTCGCCAAGAAATCGAGCACGAAACCCTTAACCCGGATCAGATCAGTGTTATATGATCAAGAAACAAACCCTGGAGGGAAGTTTCAGCCACTAAACAGAACCCCAAATGCCCAAATTCTCACAACTAGCTCTCAAGCTGATTCTTATCCCTCAATGAAACACGAACAACAGAGAAACACCAAACCCAAATCTGTGAAATGGGCACGTAAATAACCAAAATGGGTGTACCAAAATCCCCAAATGTCCTCAAGAATCGAGCTCAGAGACCAACCCACTTGCCTGCAATCAACAATGCCAAAAACAACACTTCAAAAACCATATCAAATGAACCCTAATCATGATTATGACAATAGATCTTGAACCCATATACAAATTATCATACAAAGAGCAACAACAAAATCCCACATCAAAAACCAAAAACGATCAGATTTGCGCGATACCCAGATGAGAAAAAACACTAACCTTTCACAAATCTGAGCAGACCCAAATGTGAAATGGCAATGGAGAGTGAAAGAAATGGGAGCGGATGAACACGAAAAATGAATTTCAAATTTATTTTTCGTTGAGGCAAATGCGGTGGAAGAGTCTGTTGGTATTTATAAGAGCGCTGCTATTCGTCCCCCTCAATTCACCCCCACCTATGGCCCCCTTTTTCTTTTTTTCTTCATCAATTTTTCATTTTATCCCTTTTTTATAATATTTAAAATTGTTTATAATTTTTAATATATATATATATATATATCAAATCTTAAAGATAAATATATATTTGAACTCTACGTATCAATAT
>JAOVYX010015312.1:0-28403 GCA_035668315.1 Drosera spatulata
TCTAACGGTATAAAATTATACCCGTAGAGGATACCCCTCAATACCCCAAACTGGATATTTTTCTAACTCTTCTGGTGTTGTTTTTGTGTTTGATGTGTTGTAAATGTTTTCCCCCCTTGCTCCCTATTTACAGAGGGTTGAGAATGCTGCTTTTTTCTTCCTTCATCGCGTTAAATTCCTTTGCCGCCTCTGTCTGAATTTTTCCTGAAACTGCTTGATTTTCCCGCGCCTTTCCATATTCTTCTTGATTGCTCTCCCGCTGGTTTGAAAAATTGTGCAATTGCTTGTGATTTATTTGATGGAAAAAAAATGTGGGCCCCACGGAGGGAAAAAAAACAAAAAGAAAAGCCACTAGCATCAATTTTATCACATCTGCTCTAGAAAGCACAAAATTTCCAGCCCTATCCCGCATGTTGGTAGGATCACCAACTAAAAGAGCAGCTGAGCTAGCAGACCGTTGTGGAGCTGAGTAGGTTCCAGAGATGGCATTTTTTGTCTGCGTTGAGTTTGAAAATCATGCCCTCAATAAAACTCAATGACAAAAAGAAAGAAAGTGATACATGACGGAATAGTAACTTAAAAATAAGAGGTGTCACCATATAAGTCCATTAAATCTTTTCTAATTCCAAATAAGTCCCTAAATCTTCATAATTCTAGTTTACTCTATCGAATCTTTATTTATTGGACAAAAGAATCCATACAATCCAAAGCTTCTTCAACTCTAACAATATAATTATGATATTTCCAAAAACTATTAGCTTTGCATTTAATTAATCCATATCTCTCTCTAAACAAGGATTTGAAGAATTAGTGATAAATCAAAATAGTTTTGCTTGAAAACAAGGATTATTTTGTCCTAGAATAAATATATGAGGGACTCTATTAGAATTATAAGGTTTTAAGACAAGAATGGATTATTTTTGTCCTACACAACAATTTTAAATATTATACTGAAACTATCAAGGTTTGAGGGTGTTATTTGGAATTAACGAAGATTTGAGACTTTTATGGCAATAAACCAAAACAACTACCATGTAGGGAAATAAAGAACAACTAACTAACTAGAATGTATTAGTCAAGTTAAATGAACTTGTAAGGGAAAATGAAGTGTGAAACTTTGGCCACTAAGTGTCTCTAGACTCGAAATAATTAGATTTAACGGCTGAAGTTAAAAAATATAATGGTTCAGATGAAAACATAGAAAAGCTAATCAAGATCTTTTTAAACTAACTATTGGAACTAATTATTCATGCCTACACACATTATGCAAGACAGACACTCTCTAAGACCAAACTTTTAACTTCAAAAATAAATTTAACCCCTGTAACGAGGAAGAGCACACGAAACACATGACTAAATATATAAGAAAACACAGTTCTAATTGCCGGTGAGTAAAACAATAAGATTTTCAAGAACTCATGCAGACGAGACTCAGGGATTAATGAAAGTTTATAGCAACTATCTCCTAGAATTTGCTATCAAAGAACAACACACGCACACACAAAAGTTAGCAGCCTGCCATGATGTCATGGTGTATACTATTTGCTAGACATTATTGTTAAGTCAAGAGCAAGTTCAATACCACAAGTGACCGATGACTTTCAGATTACAGAGTTTTTAGGGTTAGTTGAAGTCACAAAAACTCAGCATAGAGCATGCAAGTTCTACCAAGTAACAAAGAGATAATGTCATTATACAAGGAATAAAGCAAAATGAGATGACTGAAGAACTGTAGGTTTAATATGGTTAGCAATGCAAAATAGTTAAGAGGTAGAACTCAAAGAAACAATGAACAGGATACCTAAGACCATTTAGCATTATTATGCTATGGCATACCGTCAATTCAAGAAGGGCATCCCCAGAAATAGAACAAAATGGCGATAAAAAGCCCTAAAGTCATCTCATTCAGTAGACAAGCACATATTTAGGTCAGTAGACAAACACTGATTTTAACAATGGGGCTTCTCTCTGCTCATGGGTTTGTGGTAGCCAAGCAAGGCCGATTCAAAATCAGCCCCTTTTTTACCAAAAGGGAAATCTGGCATTGGAGCAACTCACGAACAACATAGCCACAAAATTAGAGGCAAGTAAATGTATGGAGTATAAACATTTGCAAGTATGCCAAGTAGTAATTTCACCCCACGAAAATCTCACATGGACTAGTGAAGATACATCTATGTCCCTTCTGTAGCCCAAACTCCTATATTAAATAAAACATCAATCTATCTTTGAGTTCAAATTTTTTATTCAATTCAGTTGAAAATATTTTTTTGTTCTATAACCAGGAGTTCTAGGTCTAGGAACCGAACAGGCTTTTTGAATCTTTTTTTAGGCTTTTTTTAATGTTGTTTTATGATTTTTTGAATGTTGTTTTGGGCTTTTTGAATGTTGTTTAGGTTTTTTGAATCTTTTTTTATACTTTCTGAATCTTTTTTTATCCTTTCTGAATCTTTTTTTATCCTTTCTGAATCTTTTTTCGGGATACTTAAAAAAAGGTAAAGGAATAAAAGACGAGCTTGTTTTATGAAATACATTAAACTCCTAGTAGCAATTGGCAACTTAAGCGATTAGGGAAACATTCAGGAAAAAGCAAGGAATCACTAATGCACATGAAATTACAAACGGTGTTAACCATCATTGAAATTGCACCAGTCGGTACTTTTCCCTACTTCTTCTTTAAGGGATGTAAGACATCTTTTTCTTTTTTCTCTTTTGTGTGAATTTGTGTGTATTCTGATTGGGAAAAGGGGAATTTGGAGGTGGGGAGAGCAGGTGTCCTATTTAGGGCAACGTGATATTCCTATGAGGAATTGAACCTCACCTTAGTACAAGATCTAACAATGGCCTGAACAATGGTCTCTTTGCTGAGGTAGTGAACAGCATCCTCCATCATCTGTGGAACAAAAAGGCCACAATCACTACCGCAAATATGAACCCAATACAGTGGAAGAATCACATGACAGAAATAATATGACTGAAGAAACTAGAAAGTAAAGCAGAAGATGACCTTTGAATCAACTTTAAGTGAAAATTCATTTGATGCAAGTAAATTGACAGTTAGTATTAGGCATTTAGGCTATTAGCAGAAGCTACTCTAAGAAGCATGTTCACTCCTCAAGTGTCAAACAAGGACGAGATACAGCAAATCCGAAAGCCACAACAAGAGTAATTGCTGATACAGCAGCACCAGCATATGGAGAATATATCTTCAGGCTAGCAACAACACCCCATCCCTCGATGGCCAATGCAATAGCATAGAGCACGAGAAAGGCCGTGCTGAAAAATAAGCCTCATTAATTTCAACATGTACATACAATACAGTTACTTTGCAGTCATGGCCAGCGGGACTAAGCATCAAGTAAACTGAAACAAATAAATCCACACAAGCAACCACAATGTCCACAAACCTGACATTCTTCGCACTATCTGCATGAGCATCATAAACATATACAGGAAGGACTCTTGGAGAATAGACCACAATAGGAGGAGAAAGAAGAACCTGCAAAAAAGGGTGGGGATGTTGGAAGAAATCCCAAAAAAAAAAAACAAAAAGGAGAAGAGAAAAGAAAAGATACTAACAGCTAATGCTCTTCCTGCAAGGAGGAACAGAAAAGAAAAATATCCCACTGAAGCACCAATAAAAGGTTTACCTGACAAACAGTAAGATATGATATCAGGCTCACAATACAAGCATAAAGAAGATATGCAAGCATAGCAATCCTGATAGCATTAGAACTTGAGATGAAAAAATCTCAGAATTACCTTCAAGCCAACCAACTACAAAGGCTGCTAAACCGAGAAGAAGAGCAAGAAAACGGACAAAGAACATCTGTGCTCTAGTCAAGCAGAAATTATTTGAAGCCCAACGATGGATGGAACCAATAGTCAGCACAATCAAAAGGAGAACTAGAAGAAATGCCACCCCAATCTGTGATATAGGAAAAGAATATTTAGTCTGTAAATTGTAATCAGGATGCACCCAAAGAAAATAAGACTAAAACTTTTAGTATTAGTTATTATGAGAGAATTAATTAATATGGATGATAAAAATCCTCATTAATCTTGAGTTACCGCCCAAGGCCTGACGATGACTATAACGGCTGAAATTGCACAAAGCAAAAGAAGAAACCCAATTATGACAAATATATAGACACCACGAGAAAGCTTCCAATTATCATCCTTCCAGCAATTTCAAAAGAACACCACATCAAGCTCCCCCAATCAAGTCTACAATATCCGGAGGACACAAAATGAGAGAACATAGAATACCATTTATACAACCCCGAGCACAATGATAGTACTGCTGGAATGCACAGAAGCAGAAGTAGAGCAGCAAGAAAGGTTGACCCGAGAATTCACAGACTTCCATCTGTGGGAATGCCGTTGACCCGAGAATTCACAGACTTCCACATATGACACACCACAGAATGCCACAAGCACAGCTGAAACAGAAAGGTGAGAGGCATTAGTACAACAATCATAAGCAAAAGCAGCCTGCAAACACACTTCTACACAGGCAACTAGGCAAGCGGGAAATGACAATGAATTTCAGCAATGTGAGCTCACCGGCAAATATAAGAAGGCAAATGGCAGAAGAGACACTGAAGCGATAGGTTGCAAACCAGGAAACAACTGGAAGAACGCCAGTAACTGTCAAAGCGATTGCTGAAGCCATTCCCCACCCAAGATACTTCGGGGATGCATATGGAGATGCATAACTTTTATCATTAACGTTCCACCCCTTGTAGCTCAACTTCTCCAATGGTTTAGCGTACACAATAGCACCAAGGGATATCACGGATGCAATAAATAGTACAATGCATATGACGAAGACCAATCTCTGCAAAGAAAATCAACATCTCAAGTCATGCAAATAAGATGAAAATGGAACACAGTGCAGCTAAGGGTAATAATGATGCTGTTTTGGGCCTTTGGCCTTTGCTAGTGCTACAGAAGCTGTTCAAATTTGAAATCATTGACTTTGCTGATTAGTGGAGGTCATTTGGTTGAGGGCAATAAATAAAGGTGAAATACACCGCTTAAAGAATTTTGTCTATTGGTTGCTAGATAACCATGGAAATGGCACAGATTAAAGGGGGTAGCAAATTGGGATTATTCCTTGATATCATGGAACTTCGTAATCTGACAAGAAAGCGGACAGGTAATTTCCGAAAAATGTCAGTGGTTTCCTATTAGGACAGTATGATGTGACACCATGGCTTTATATACCCCTATAATTAGGTTTTTTTTAAAGCATGCTTTGTTTTCATGCATAGCTGAACAAAACTAACTCAATTTTTGAAGTGCAACCAGCCAAGGGTCATCAAATGCCAAGTCCATTGTTTTATGTGTCCGACCTTAAGAGCTCCAAAACAACGCAAATGCTCAAGCTTTCAATTTTCTTTTTTAAATCACAGCAAAAGAAAAGTGGTCACAAGTTCTAAATCAAAGAACAAACCTCCCTTCTTTCAGGAACTTGATGGTTTCCAGCTTGAGTATCTGACTCAACTTGCAGTACTCTGACTCGATAGCCATTATGTATCCATATAGGCAAGGCAATGGAAAGGGATGCAACAATGAGAGGGACAGTCAATGATAGACCAAGAGGTACAGATGATCAAGAAGTACAGATGAGAGGGATGCAACAAGAAGTACAGATGATTTGCTGCCAAAGATGATCAAAATATAAAATGAAGCATTAAATATTTTAGCTACAAAAGCCACCCTCAATAAAAGTGAGACAAAGCCAAAGCGATAAAACATCCCAACTATTTGTTATTAGGTTAAGAACTTCAATGAAGATCCCAAATGGAAAAGGAAATAGCATACAGCCGAGGCCTTTTAGCGAAAAAGAATTGTTCTTGTTACATTAGCATTATCCCCGAAATTTAATCCAAGGATACATAAAGCCCCTCTTGAGCCTGTTTGATAGGATTGCCAATAAAGGGTCCTGCATAAGCGATTCCGAGCCCAAAAAGTCCACGTTCTTTATGTTCATGGTGTTATGGAATTGTTGTTTCTTCTCTTCTCTGTTCTTTTCTTTTCCTTTCTTTTCTTTGGATGTTCAGCATTAGGAGTTCCAACTAATAGTAAATTAGTGAGTGTCTTCTTATAATCTCAGTTTCCATACATTAACTTAGTCAATTAATGGATATGAGCTCAAACTGGACTCCTATCACGTTATTTCCTTCAGTTGATCAATGGGCCAATTCTGAAATTTAACCCACTTATTCTCTAATATCTTCAGCCAACTAGAAAAAATTAAATTCCCAAGATATGCTAGATATGTTGACATTTAAAGGAATGAGGTGAAGAAATTGATGCAGATCTATGTTATCTGACCCTTAGCAGATCGTTCATGGGAAGACCAATAAATTATTGTTTATACTTAACTCTGTTTCCCTATTACTTTTGTTTGTCAACATACAAACCCCTATATATGAAGACCGGGTACATATACACACCTGAAAAAGGAAAGGAGCAGACCAATGCAAGTGCTGAACAACCAAGCCACAAAACCATACTGAAAAGGGATAGAGAATTATCACAATCATGTAGGCAAAGTTAAAGGAATAGATGAAACCTAGCATGCCCAGACAAGTACGAAGAAATCAAGCACAAGCATCCAAGCACATGACTCTGCTACTTTTAGATTATTGGTGTCAAGTGCAGTGTATCCATGGCCTCACAGCATCAGCCGAATATCAAAAAAAAACATCGTGTTTACTCGTTTAAGGGGATGATACAGATATCATAATATCATTACGAGGTATCTGCAAGAGATAAACCCCTTGCAGGTAAGAGTTAGTTTCACAACAATATCATTGACGGCCCAGTAATAGTCAGTGAAAATTGTAATGATATTTAACCTCTTCCATGCAGAAAGTAATTGAACTAGTAAAATAATTTCATCAGTTTAAATATGTCCACGACTCAAACGTGTAACTCAAAACCATCAGAACTATCATCCACAGAAGGCCAAGTACCTTACGAAAGACAACATCCTAAAGGCTTTCTTGGGCAAAAAAGGTTCCAGCACTGTAATAACTGGAGCATCCAAAAAAAGAAGAAGAAAGAAGAAGATTTGTCCCGTTGTGTTGTCAGATGGAGTGGACCACAAAGCTACAACGGCATTAGTCCCATTTATCTTGATTCATCTCTGTTGTGAAGTCTTCATATGAAGTGCCACATCTCAAAAGTTCCTTCAAACCTCTCTTGGCATCCTCCCTTTCCCTCCCAAGTGGCACCTTTTACGTTAGTGCGGTAGTGCCCCTACGAGTCTGTTTCACCTATCTATACCACCTTAATTGTGACTCGACCGTCTGATATTCAATTGATCTGATTCTGATTTCTGTCACGCCCGTTGCAGATAATATCTTTCATAGTATGTCTACATTCACTTCAGTTTCATCTGTCACCGCCTCATGTTCTATATATATTGTCACTTAACCCAGCCTAAGAGTATAAACCCTACAACATAGCTAGAAGAGTAGTTGACTCATTAAACAAGAGATATAGAGAAGATCAACAACAAAATGAATATCATACCTTACGAGGTTTTGAGGTCATTGATATCTTTTCCACTTGAAGAGAGCGGAGGTAAGCCAGAATCGAACAAACTACTGGAGACAGAAGCAACACACAGATGCCAAATTCAAACTGCAAGCAAAATGTAAATTGAAAATTCGGGATGAGTACAGACAAGTACAAAATCACTAATTTCAGATATAAGGAACACAAGGGCTTTACCTGCTGATGAGAAGCATTCATTATTTTAATGGTCCTTGGACGGAAACTGCCACCGCAACAGTTTCAATAATAAAAACTAAGCTAAAAAGAACCCATGATCTTTCTGGACTACCTGCTGCATGATGCCAAATTAATCTCGAAAGCTTTAACCATCTTTCCAACCCCCGAAGCCTCAATTCTTCAGATAATGATACTACATTGGGCAATGCGTTATCAACACTGTTTGAGTCAATAATGGTAATATCAGTGTCGTCATGGTGATCTCTATCAGCATCTAAGCTGCTTCTTTGTAGTAATGCTAGGATAGTTGGATCCAAGTTCTTTTCCTTCAGCATCATGGCGAAGTTTGGATCCAGACCTTTGTCCTCTAACAAATTGGCCAGTTGAATATCACCTACTTTTCCTCTCTTTCTAAGCAAAGCTGTAATTCTTGGATCGTTCAGCTTTTCCTGGAATGCTAGGGCTAAGTTGAGATCCGGTAACTGTTGAGTTGCTGAAGTTGATGAGCTAGACTCATAGCCTTGATTCTCAACACCACTACTGGAGCATGTAACTGTTGTGTTGTCATGACCACAGTTCTTCTCAGCACACGATGTCCCCATATCGGAAGCCTGAAGCACCCAGCGACAAGAGCTACCAAGTAATGCTAAACTTGGCGTTCCATTGTCCACACATTTATCGCTACTGATACCCTCATGGGAACTTGTATCACGGCATAAGATCGCATTGTTCCAGCTGGCATCACCTGTGTATGACACTGCATTTTGTTGAGAGCATCAATTCCATGACCAAGATGCCCTGCGTCAGCACTACTGCTGCGTTTCATGCTTGAACCACAACCTTCAGAAGAGCAAGATGAACTATTCTGTTCTTTTCAGCGAAACCCTTCCCTCAGTCGAAGCACAGTGCTCTGTAATGCATCTCTTCGCGCCGCAGAAGGATTAATAACCAATAAATGTCGTGCAACAGCAGCTCCAAGCAGCACAGAAGCCATCACCGCATAACTTACAGAGTGTCCCACATACCTAATGAAAAAAAAAATCTTAATATTCGCCTACAAACATCAACAAACATCGATAAAAGTTGATGAACACATTTACAAGCTGAAAACTAACCAGTAATGTATGCCAAAGCAAATAAGGAAAATTCTAGATGTTCCTGCAATAGCAGCAGCAACAGCACGGCTACGAAGAAGTTGAAACCCATATAAGCATGCCGCCATATTCCAGTCTACAAGACAGCAATCGAAATAATGAATTAAAGATCAACTTTCCCAGGGAGATATCTAAGATTATGGCCTACAAAAGCCAAACAGGTTGATTTGGAAAAGCAGAAAACCGTTTGAAATATACCCAGAATAATCACAGAGGCTGAAGTAATGGTAGCCAACCACCTCGCCTCCTTTGCTGTTAGACCATATAAGATGAAGTACACAAGAAGAACCGATAAGGAGCCCAAATAAAGAGTTCCAAGATGCGAAACCCTGCACAAGCAAGCTTTCCATTAAGAGAGTGATGGCAATCAAAGCAGATTCCCTCTTTTTAGCAGGAGAACTGGGAAAGAAAAGAAAATACCCAGCATAAAGCAGAAGGGGAAAGAAACAACTTAGGCGTATTTGTTGTTCCTTCTGTCTCTTGTTTTCTTGGACACAAACTAAAACTTTTAATAATATTCAAAATGAAGAAGCAGAAATAGAAAACATAAACAGAAAAAATGGTTTTCAGATGACTTTTGTTCCCCTGGAATGGTACACAAGAGTCGAGACCCCACTATAATTATTCTTTATTTTGACATAGTGTTTTTATTTCTCTGTTTTTTGCTTCAGTTACCAAACAGCTCTTAAGCATCAACAGGATCACAGAGCAGCTTGGGATGTAAGAAAAAGGAGGGGGGAAACTGAGAAAGACAACTTAATAGACAGAGTAGACAGCAATGTTGACACAGATTACTGACCGAATCCAGCCTTTAAGAAAGTGCCACGTCTAAGAGGGAAAATGTTTGAACAAGGTAACCACTGACTGAACAACATTAAGAGCATATATGAGAGTATCTTCACTTACTTTCTTGCTTGTATCATGCTGGAGCAGGAAAAGAAAGACAACTAAAGCATACCAGGAGCCTCAAAATTGAAAATTGAAGGCTTAAGTACACTCACCTAAAACTTTGGATTAGAGCAACGCTCGCGGCCCAACAAACCCACCCCTACCCCACAGCCAAACCAAAAACGAAGCTAGAAAACTAATAGGAAAAAAAGAGTCCCAAGGTGAACAGGTAGCGAGCACAGGCAAACACCTAATATTAAGACAATGATTTTGGAACCTGTCTAATAAATAAAAATTGATGGAGCTTGCCTGCTTGATTGTTGAGGATACAACTCGTTTGCATCTGGGGGTTCTGGCAGGCATGCAATGGGGCCCACCTCAATGCAATCTGAATAAGCATATTTAGAGGCTCTTCTAACATACTCATCCACATCCAGCCCACTTCCTGCCAGTTTCATTAAAGAGAGTAAGACCACTTGTATTTGATAAAATTAAAGAGGTAGAGTATGTAGTTTAGGTCATAAAAAGGAGAGATTTTGATTAACCAAATAATTCTGCATCAGAATCTCTTTTCATTCTCAATTTTCTAGACCGCTGAACGGTGATTCTCGACTCACTGTTGACAATCTCCAAAAATTATACAGTATATGATCATTCTCCAAGTCTTCATTCTCAGTTCTCATAATTCGAAATTTGTCACACAATATTAAAATTATTAGCTTGATAAATAGAGATTCTGCAATACAATAATATTGGCTTGATTAATACAAAAATTCTTTAATACTCTCTCCATCCCGCGAAAAGAGCAAAACTTGCCTAATTTAGATGTCCCATAAAAATTACTAACACTTTTATATTTGAAAACTTTTTTTTTTTACAAAACTATCAAAACACCCCTTACTTTTTTCCTTCACATCAACTCATCCCACAACTTTTTCTCCTCTTTTTTTTTTTTCTCTCACTCTTCTCTCTCACAAAACTATAAGGGCAATAAGGTAACTTGCAACATAGTCAACACAACCATTAAAATGCAGTCCAAATCAATGTGTTGCATTTTTTCGCACGACAAAGGGAGTATTAGTTTGATAAATTAAATGTTATAAAGTTATGTTAGAATATAGATTCTGATACAGACATTGCTAAATAGAGATTCTGTAAAGGATGAAAAATGTGGGTTAGGGTATGTAAAATTCAGAATTTGCTAAAATTCTGATGAGAATGCTCCAATGAGGGCAAACCTAACTTATACAAGTAGGCCTACAGGAGCACGATAACACCTCTGTAACCTATCGGTGCGTTTTGAAAGCAAAAGGTAGAAGCAGCAATTAACCTTGTAATCTTATGAGGAGTAATCAGACAAACCATTGAATAACATTGCAAATACATGATCATATCCCTATTATTACCATTGAAAAGCATTCTGCATATAAAAAGCATGTTGATTGCTAGGGCAACGGCTGAAACACCAAAAAAGAAGCCAGAGGGCGAATATCGTTCTGATGACCTAAAGCCCGCTGTAAGGTAAACTGCACAGAGTTCATAGGCACACAGCATGGCAACAGCAAGAAGGAGAAGAAAAGCAACAGCCCCTGTCAGCATCAAGCACAAGAGGCAGACATTAGAATGGAAAAAAGGTCATTCCTTCATGTTTGAGAATATACGCCCCCAACAAGAAATCGTACTAATGTGGAATGGGATTTCTCAATCAAACCACTAAAAGACAAAAAAGATGTGACACACAATACGGGAGCCATCAACTCGTCTGGCTAGAGATTCTTGTGCAATGTATAACAGAAGTTAAACAAGTTCAATACTTAGATATGAAACAACTCCATGGGACAAAATAAACATACTGGAGCTTTGCCATTGTGTCCTCCACCACAGCATGATAGAATAAAAGGCCACGAGCAGAGCAGTCCCAGCCAATATTACTGCCAGACCAATAATATCCCGCCCCGACATAACAAGCAACCAGGACCCCCATGCGACAATCACCAACACAGGTGATATAACAACCACCCATGCAAATAGACTGAAAAGGCCACAGAGAACACCAAGAAGGCGTCCTTGGAGAATATCTGGCCATTTCCGGGCGAAGATCCAACTGACAAAGCAAAAGAGAGGGTACTATATTAGAAAACAAATGGACATCGGTGGTAAGAAAAATGGTAGGAATAGGATACACAAATCATCGGCAGTCCACAGCTAGGACAATCAGCTTGTAAATGAACCATCAACAACAAGATCAAAGAGTCATCCAAAATAAAAGGACAAAGCAAGATTGAAACTCGAATTCATACAATTTTTCCAATATGGGAGTTCATTGATATCCCATATCGACCATCAAGGAGAAAAGAGATATCTAATTTTCTCTAAGTGTGTGCGTGAACAGTCCGCACCACCATCAGCTCAGAAATTTGGGCTAAGGATGAACCTACAAAGTAAGTTTGTTGCTTAGGCCCGGTTTGGAACATAGAACTACCTAATAATACACGTATGGGGAAAAAATGTGTGTGTATGTGTCTCCTAATGTGTAGTAAAAAAGAATTTGGCACACGGACTAATTAAACAGAAAATTTAGAATAAATATGATTTTCTATAAATCCCCAGAATGAGACATATTACGACCCCGAAGCAAAACTTCATGTGAAAGCAAGCAAACTGGGATCAATTCATGATCGCACAACCACAGGGTACTGCTGCTACAATTTTCACCACCAGATTGTACTTCACCTTCATGCAAAGAGGGCGCAGTGGCACTATCACTAATTCTTTACTCGATTTCTTTATCAATAGAGGCTTTTTTTTTTTTGGGTGTACGGAGTGAAACATAAATTGAGATTGAGTGAGTTGATGAAGGACAAATGAGTTGGAATTCAATGGTTGACAAATGATTTGTTAAATTTTCAAACGCAATGGATTGGTGATTCGATATCATCTTCATGGAACTCTGATTACGGTGGGCCTGCTTTATTAATTGTTCAATGTCCTTTTTTCTTTTTTCTGGATGTCCGTGATGATTTAAAATCAATGAAGTCATTGCTGTTCCCTTTAAATAATAGTTGTTTTAAAAATATTTTAAAACTTAAAATTATTTTGATAAAATTAATTTTGTCAGAGAAATTGAGTTCAGTTGATTGATTTTAAATCAATTTTTTTCTTTTCCTTTTTATTCTCTGATCTTTCTTGTTGTTGTAGCTTTCGTGTTCTTTGCGCATATTGAACAATTCTACCGGAAAAAGACGTATCAAATTGTTCGTACGCTAATGGTCATAATCACTCATCAATACTGCAATTTCCCAAACAAGGAAGGCCCGAAACGATAAAGGATAGTAATAGAAAATCACATCCCGGGAATATGCTACAACCGTATGTTAGAATTTAGATGGAATATAATGGATTGGAACTTTTTGATTTCTAAGCAGCCAACTTGTAAGAATATCAATCATATGTCCGGAAAAGTTTATTCTAAATTTAGGACGATTAGTCGTCATTGCTGAGTCTTAAAGTGCCGATCATTAAGTCTTAAAGTGTATAGTCATCGAGTACGCAGTTTCTCCAATAAATAAACACATGTTTCTAAAAGATTTTTTGATATTATTATTTAAATTTATAAAAATTAAAATCAGATCGTAAAATGATAAACTGAAATCGGTTTTTTTTCTATCTATTTTTTTCATTTTATATGTTTCAAAAACTAAAAAATATAACAAGAAACTGCAGCTGCAGCCACAGCAGCACAAAAGCTGCAGTTCCAAATTTAAAAGACGCTCATTGGGGTTTTCGTTTTTGTACTCAATCTATGCAATTTTCTCAAATTTTTTGAGGTTTAGATTTAGGGTTTTAATTTTGGTTTTTTTAAACACTCAGTCTAATAGGTTTTGATCTATGAGAAATTTTTCTAATTCGTGAATTTCATGTTAAGTAGGAATGAATCTGATTGATTTGTACCCTAATTCGTGAATTCTTTTGAGTTTGATGGTTTTCTTTCTACGATAGTTTTTTATTTCCAATTTTCATTTTTTTTTTTTTGTTGAAACAACACCGTTTAACTTGAAACTGCACTTTTTGAATTGCTGCAATTGCCGCCACAATTTCCCGAAATTCATAACAAATATTTTCATATCGTCATTCAATAAAATAGAAATAAAAACGATACTCGAAAGAGTATCCAAGGAGAATTGGTTAGATAATCACATGCTCTAGTTTTGCATGCCATCTATTTCAAATATTGAATAAATGCTCGACAAGTCAGTAGACTGGATTAACTTGGAAAATAGCATTAAGTTACTGTAACTATAAGCAAGATAAACTACGTGTCTGATGGTGCTTGGGTTTAAGTTGTACGAAGGTGGGCCCCGCACGATTGCCTTGATCATGAAGCCCGGCGAGATGAACCGTTGGATAAACCACGGCGGCCGCCAACATTGCAAAGTTAATGCTCCCTCTCTGCCAAAGGGTTATGTTTCTTGTATATATAAATCAAAAAGTTAGATGATGTTATTGATGATTCGCGAAAGGAATAATTATTTTTTATAAATTTATTATGAAGAATCAAATATAATTTTTTTTAAATTATAATATTTTTTTAGATTGTCCAATTCAAATTACAATTTTTTTTATCAATTTTTTTTTATCAATTTTTTTATATAAAAATATCAAATTATTTTTATTTTATATCACATCAATTCATCCGGTTCTCTCACACTCAAAAGATCAAATTGAGAATTTTTTTTAAATTCTGCACACCCATAAATATATGTGACGGATCAATCCGTTACAATTTCATTAGAACGGAAGGAGTAATATATGTCACATAGTATAACTATGGGACAAAATAATATTCGTATCATATCATTCATTAATAAAAAATAACGTATCGAAATACATAATAAATACTCGCTCCGTCCCATTATAATTTCAGCATTTAGATTTATCTTTTTTTTTCAATTCTAATTCTCAAGCACACAATTTTTCTCTCTTCATTTTTTTTAACTACTAACCACATATAATTTTTGAAAAATAAAATATTATAAATATTTTAAAATGAATCAAAATAATAAAATAATATAATTATTTTCAAACGTAGATGATAATACAATTATACAGAAAGAACATATGTGCTCTATCCCTTCGTCTATTGTCTTTGCTTATGGCCATGTGAACCGTTGAATTCTTCGTAGGTTTGACGAAGGAAACAGAAAACATGATAAGCCGTGCAACATATAGACTACAAATATATACATTAAAAAAAGACTAAAGTGTTTTTGTTCAAGTAACTAAAGACACGTATGAATATGACTACAAACGATTTCGACCATCGTAAAATTTTTTTATGGATATTGTGATTCATTTATGTATATAGTATTTATGAAATTTGGGATTCACTGATTACACATAAGTTATAGAATGACATTGCATATTTATATATTATATTAATTGTTTAATTTCAGAATTTTTGATTTGAAAGATTGAAGAGTTGGAATGACTTCAATTTTGTTAATCATGTTTCATATGAATAGATAATCACCTGTAACGACGAATTTCTTAAAAATGAATATCTTTTATAATATTTTTATGAGTGTGTTTATTTATTTTGATTAGAGATACTTTGTCCCTTTCACCCACGTAAAAAAAATACTCAATACTAGATCAGGTAATCACAAACTTAAGTCATCGGTGAGATCATTCGTAAGGATCAAGGATCAAGTTTGACCCAATGTTAGATAAGATGATCACAGGGTGCTGACCACAAAATTTGATCAACTCATGGAGCATCAGCACCGTTCATGCCATTTGGGTTGCTATTTTAATTTTTTTTGCAATATAAGTAACAATTTTGATAAAATTGATGGGAAGTTTTACACCCATGGCTGTTATTTGAGTTTTCAAAACAAACTTAAATATAAAAATTAACTTAATTATTTCCTCCGTTCCACAATAAGTGAAATAATTCTTTAAATTTGTCCGTACAAAAAACATTACCATAAATGAAAACTTTATCACCTAATAGCTTATTTGGCATCGTTATTGTTTTCTATTTTCTATTTTTGTTTCATTGTCTGATGAAACATAACTGTTTGGTATCACTTTTGTTTTCTATTATGAAATAGAAACAAAGAACAAAAAAACCAGGAAAAATGATTTTCTGTTTTCATTTTCTATTTCATCAAAGTACAGTATTCAAGATTCATTTTACAAAATTTTATGATTAAATGAAAAAATAATTTTGATTGTCGCTATTGGTTTTCTATTTCGATTTGTAGTTTTGGTTTCTCTAGTTTTTACAGCAATATCAAATAGCCCTAAATTTAATCAACGACCCTCACTATTCACGTTATATCACATCATCACATCCCACTAGCATTTTTCTCACTCATCCTCTTCCACTAACCTATAAGGGCTAAAGAGGTTTTCTGTATCAAATTCAACTCATTTTCATTAATACACGTGCATGGTGAAAGTATGTTTCTGATTTGATTAATCAATGGATTACTAACATGTGTGATCAAGTATGTTTAAAATAAACAGGTACCCCGTTAGACAGTGGATATCAGACTGTCATAATATGAGTGATAAAAGCTCTGGGTAGAACAGCTGTTGTAAGATTAGATAAGTCTTCACTTAAAGCTCTGGACAGAATAGTGTAAGTCTTCAGTAGAACAGCTGTTTTCATATGACTAACATTTTCTAAACCAAAATTATTTATAGTATTTCTCACATATTTAGCTTGATTTATGAATATACCACTCTCCATTTGTTGTACTTGAAGTCCTAGAAAGTATTTCAACTCTTCCCTTATATGTGCAGAAAAACCTTTCTTATAGTTTATCATTAGTGCATCCAAAGATATTATCATCAATATATATTTGCACCAAAAGTGTGTCTTTGCATTTCTTAAGGAATAAGATGGTATCTATCTTTGTTCTCTGAAATCCATTATTACAAAGGAAGGTTGAGAGAGTTTGATATTATGCCCTTGGAGCCTTTCAACCCATATATGACTTTCTCTAACCTGTATACATGATCAGGATGCTCATAATCTTCAAAGTCTGGTGGTTGCTCAACATACACCTCCTCTTGAAGCTTCTCATTTAGAAATGCACTTTTCACATCAATCTAAAAGACTTTGAATCCTTGATGTGCAACATAGGGAAGGAGCATCCTTATAGCTTAAAGTTTTACAAAAAGAGCAAATGTCTCATCAAAATCAATCCCTTCCTCCCGTGAATAACCATTGGTAACCAATCTGACTTTATTTCTCACGATGACCCCATTCTCATCTGTTATGTTTCTTAAGACCCATTTGCAGTCTACTATTGGATAGTCATTTGTTCTTGGGAGCAAGTGCCATAATTCATTTCGTTGAAACTCCTTTAACTCATCGTGCATGGCATCAAACCTGTTTGCATCACTTAGGGCCTGTTTTATGGTCTTTGGTTCCATTTATGAGATATAGCATGCAGACAAACACTCTCTTGCTGTTACTCTTCTGGTTTGCACTAGGGAATCTTTTTCTCCAATAATTACATTCTGAGTATGAGCTTTTATCCATCTCCTTTTATCTTTTGTTTCTTTAATTGAAGTCTCTTCAAGTTGCTGCTAGACTGCAGTGGATTCTTGTTCTAATGCAGTTTCCTTTTCTTCCGTATCAGGTGCAAATGGCTCATTTTTTACTGTATTGTCTGAATCCTGGACTGCAAACTATTCATTATCAATATAAACACATTCCTCATCAAAGACATAGTAACACGAGGAGAACTAATAATTTCATCAAAGAAACATGTACCGATTGCTCTATCGATACTATTCTTTAATTATATATTTTAAATGCTTTGCTTGCAAAAGAGTATTCTAGGATGATTCCTTCATCTGACCTAGAGTCCAAATTTTCTAAGTGTTGTTTCTCATTGTTGTGAAAATTGCACTTGTATCAAAATACATGAAAGTACTTGACACTTGGTGTCTTTTCTTTCCACTAACTCATAGGGGGTTTTCTTATGAAGCTTATGTATAAGACATCTATTTAGGACATATCATGTAGTGTTTACTGCCTCAACCCAATAGCTTTTTGCAGATCTGCATCTGAGAGCGTTGTCCTGGCTACTTCTATCAAAGTTCTATTTTTCCTCTCATCCACACCATTTTGTTTTGGTGTTCTAGGTGTAGAGAAGTTATGTGTAATATTATGATCATCATAGTATTTGTTCACGCCAGATTGATCAAACTTTGTGCCATGATCACTCCTAATTATAATCTCATGGATTCACTTTTTTCGTTTTGAACCTATCTTAGAAATCTAATCAGCAGACTACAGGTTTCAATCTTTTTGTGGAGAAATATTACTCAAGTATACCTTTAGTAATCATCAACAACTACAAGACTATATTTCTTCTTACTAATGCTTTCCACTTCTATTGGTTAAAAAGATCCATGTGGAGGAGCTTAAGAACTCTAATGAATACGGTTGAGTTTATGGGTTTGAAGCTAGTCTTCGTGTACTTACCCTCTTGACAAAATTTGCACAATTTGTCCTTTTTGAACTTGAAATGAGGGAGGCCTCTTACCAAGTTATTTGAGGAAAGCATCGCTATGGTCTTGAAGTTTAAATGAGCTAACTTTTTATGCCACTACTAATTTATGTCCTCATATTCATTTGTATTAAAATAAGTGATTTGTGCAGACTGGGACATATTGAACTTTACCGCATAAATATTTTCTTTTCCGCAGGCTACTAGTTTGACTTCCTTGGTTGTCATGTGTAAAGGAGACTTCATAATCTTGTGTCACATAACTGGCTTATGCATAGCAAATTATGTTCCAGTCCCTTTACATATGCCACATCTTTCAAAGATTAGGGAACATGTATCAAGGGTTCCATAACCTTTAGCCTTACCTGCATTACCTCCTCCAAAAATGATTAGGACCTTCTTCTTTTCTGTACTCCTTGAGCAACCTTTTGTTCTCAATCATTTGTCCTGAGCATCCACTGTTTAGATATCATGCTTCATCTTGATGCTCCTGTAAGATAAACAAATCTAACACATGGTACCGATAAGCATGATGATAGGAATGTGCAATCACTCCATTTGTATAGAAATTAATGAACAAAACTTAGAGATATTAACCATGATGTAGTTAGTGTGCTTAGGCTGAAAATCAAGTTAGTAATCTATAGTCTACGTTTGATGCTAAAGAGCAAACGGCCACAGATCGAGAGCATTATGAGCCACCATGTGCAGACCACCACAGAAGATCTCAGCAAGACAGTTAAGACATGCATGGATAGCAAAAGACCTGCAAATGTTTCAAGATCTAGGATCAATGTTATTGACGAGGACCAATACAGCAATGCAAAAAAAGTTACAACAATGTTGAGTGAAGACGAAGATACAGCAGTGATCCGGTGCAGACGAGGTCTCACCTGTACTGAGTGCAGACTAAGTTGCAGCAGATTGAGTGCAGCAGAGATGGTTGCTTAAGTTGGACAAGGATCAAAGGATTGATCAAATGGAAGATTTGTGGTATGAGAAATTGTACGAGGATCAGAATAAAGTTGATCTGTCAATATCAGTGCAGAGGTCACATGTGTTGCTAACAGACAGACTATCAATATTTGATCAAGTACTATGACAGGTTCATTCCCTTAACCTATAAAAAGGGGATCACAGGAGCTCAGAGAACAGGGTTGTTGATGAACGATTGAACATAAAAAAGCATATGAGAAATCTGAATTCAAAACTGTTCAAGTGAGCTGAATTGAAAAAAAAAAATAAGAGAGTTCACTTGTCTGTATTCAAGAACAAAACTATAGCAGAATCGAAGGAAGAATTTGTGCAAGGGTGTAGCTTCTTTGCCTTTGGCAAGTGTGCAAACTTGTAAAGCGGTTATCATGTGAGCAAAAAATAAAAAGATAGTGAACTCACCTCTTGGATTGACTACACTGGTCACCAAGGAAAGACTAGACTAAGCTCTCGTTTATCAGTTGATAACGAGAGTCTGAAGTAGTATAAATCATATGTTCTTTTCTTGTATTTTCTTATTCTGCATGTTAGAACTGTTAGGAATTGAGTAAACAGCAAAAAGAGACAAGATTTCAAAGCACAAGTCTTTGCAGCAGACACCTTCTGAAGTCTTCAAGGGTTATCAGTGTATTCTGATTAAATACTCCACTGCATTACACTGAAAATTTCAAAACAACCTATACACCCCCCCCCCCTCTAGGTTGTACCTATGGAACTAAAAATTGGTATCAGAGCTTGACTTTCTAGATTTAATAATTTTTGAAAAGAAAAGATCATTTTTTTATATAACTCTGTAAAGAAATTACTAACAGTTTATTTTTTGAAGTAAATATGGCTCCTCCAAAGCTACCCAAGTGTCCTAACAGTGGAGAGCCACCAGCATGTTCATTTGACAACTTTAACCACTGGAAGCTGAGAATACTGCCACATCTGAACTCAATAGATAAAAGGATGCATGATACAATCACAGATGGGCCACACATGCCTAAGACGTCAGATCTGCTTGATGATTCAAGAGAAGTGTATAAACCCAAATCAACACTGAAAACGTCTGCACAAAGAAACAAGAAAGAATACAGGAAAGGAAGCTCTGGAAGAAAAGAAAAAGACAAGGCCTATGCTGCAAAGACATGGAGTGAGACAGACTCAGATAATGAAGAAAGAATCTTAAACGCACAGATCTGTCTCGTGGCATGAAGTGAGGAAAAGCAAAAGATATTTGATTTTTCTAACTCAGATGCCACTCTAGAGGAATTGAAGAAGGCTCTTCAAGAAATCTCTGAGAACTTTATTCCCTTTTTAAGGGAAAAAAGATAATCTCGAATTAATTATAAATCTCATAGAGAATTACAATCTAGCATATGAAGAGATTGACAATAAGTCAAATGACTTGTTAGTAGCCTAAAATGCACTAAAGGAATCAGATGAGAAGATAATGCTCCTCAATGCAATAGTGGAAACACTTACTAAAAGAAACACTGAGCTGCAAGCTCAAGTAGACACATGCAATGTAAAGACCCTAGAATTACAAAAATTGCTAAACATGGGTCAATCCTCATGTGATCGATCAGCAGTAGGATACAAACGCTGGTTGAGTGATGCTTCACACTCAAAAGCAGATAATGTCACTACAATCTGTAAGAAAGAGGTAAAACAGACCTCTTTAAAAATTTTGTGGATGGGCAAAACCTTTTCTGAATAAGGAGAGCAGAGCAGTAAAATATCTGTTGATCAACTCAAAAGGCTTAAACCCTAGAGCGAAACGTCTACACAAACTGGTGCAAAACACCACAAAGTGCATACACCTTGGAATTATAAGATAGAGGCCAACAAGAGGATACACAGACCTCAGTATGCACCAAATTACTCAATATGAAACAATACTTCCAATACTACATGGAGGAGATCACATCAGAAACTCGTCTACACATGCAGAATGCAGCAGAGGAAATTGAAAAACACTAGCAGACCACCTAAAGCAATGAGACCAAGGATCTGTTGCTATATGTGTGACAAAGCTGGTCACAAATCGTTCGAATGTTGGACCTCACATAAGAAAATTATTCAAGTGTTGGTGCCCAAAACTAACAAGTATGGACCCATACTTGTGGGTACCATATACAAGGCTTCAACCCTTTATTGCAAGAACAACAAGATGGAACATGATATTTGGACAGTGGATCCTCAGGGCACATAAGTGGGAACAAAAGCATATTGAAAGACTAGAAAAGAATAAGGATCACTGGTCATCTTTGGAGGAGGCAAGGCAAGTAAAACTAAAGGTTATGGAACCCTTAGTACATGTTCCCTAATCTTTAGAGATGTGGCTTATGTTAAAGGATTAGAACATAACTTGCTATCCACCAGTTAATTATGCGACAAGAATTATGATGTTTCCTTTTCTCATGACTCTTGTTAAGTAAAAGATTAAGCAACCAAAGAAATCAAACTGATAGGAACTAGAAAAGGAAACATTTATGCAGTAGACTTCAACTCATCTCAGTCAACACAAGTTGCATGCTTTTATACTAAAGATGCTGAAAATACAAACTGGTTATGGCACAAAAGATTAGCTCACCTAAATTTCAAAACCATAGCTAAGTTGTCCTCAGAAAACTTGGTAAGAGAACTTTCTTAAATCAAGTTCAAGAAAGATAAGTTATGTAAGTCATGCCAAGAAGGCAAGCAGACTAGAGCGAACTTGAAATCAATAAATTCATCAGAAACAGTTAAAGTCCTTGAACAACTGCACATGGCTCTTTTTGGTCCAATAGAAGTAGAGAAGTTAAATAGGAAGAAACATACTCTAGTTATAATAAATGACTACTCAAGATATACGTGGGTAATATTTTTAAATAAAAAAAGTGAAACTTGCAATCCACTGACTAGATTTGTAAGACAAGTACAAAATGAAAAGGGTACTGAGGTAGTCACAATTAGGAGTGATCATGGTACTGAATTTGATCAAATAGGAGTTGAATATATTGTGATGATCATGGTACTAAACACAACTTTTCAGCACCTAGAACACCTTAGCAAAATGATGTAGCAGAAAAAAAAATAGGACACTCATAGAAGCAGCCAGAACAATGGTTACTGATGTGGATTTACCCAAAATCTTCTGGGATAAGGCAGTTAACACTGCATGTTATGTTCAAAATAAATGTCTTATATATAAGCTGCATAAATACACTCCCTATGAATTATGGAAAGGAAAGACACCAAGTGTCAAATACTTTCATGCTTTTGGGAGCAAATGCTACATTCATAACAATGATAAACATTATGTAGGAAAATTTGACCCTAAGACAAATGAAGGAGCATTTCTAGGATATTTCACAACTAGCAAAGCCTTCAGGGTGTATAACAAGAGAACACAAAAAGTTGAAGAGTCAGTACATGTTTCCTTTGATGAATGTGAAATATCCATTCGTACTGCTAATATCTTTGAAGAGGAATGTGCATGCATAGATGATGAACTGGATACAGACAAGAGCTCTGATGTTGTAGAAAAGGATGAGCAGTCTACAGGCACCGAAGAGAACAGTGTTGCAGCAGAGCCAGAACAGCCCACAATACAACAACAACTGGAGCACATTACCATTGATCAAGATAAAAGGAGATGGAGATCAAGGCACATACACAAAATGACATCATTGGAGAGAAGAATGCACTGTAGCAAACTAGAAGAGCAATAACTAAAGAATGCCTGACTGCATGCTTCATATCAGAAATGGAGCCAAAGACAGTTAATGAAGTTCCGAGTGATCCAAACTAGATTGATGCCATGAGGAAGAACTAAATGAATTTCAAAGGAATAAAGTATAGTATATGGTGTCAAGACCTAAAAATTATCCGGTTGTGGACTGCAAATGGGTGTTCAAAAATAAGACTGATGAAATGGAATATTGGTCAGAAACAAAGACAGGTTAGTGGCAAACGGTTACTTACAGGAAGAATGGATTGACTTTGATGAAACTTTTTTCCCTGTTATAAGACTGAAAGCAATAAGAATGTTCCTTGCTTATGCTACATACCAAGGATTCAAATTCTATCAGATGGATGTAAAGAGTGCCTTCCTCAAAGGAGAAATGCAAGAAGAGGTTTATGTTGAACAGCATCCTGGATTTGAAGACTTTGAATATTCAAATCATGTCTACAGGCTGGACAAAGCATTATAAGGCTTAAAACAAGCTCCAAGGGCATAGTATGAAACTCTGTCAATCTTTTTTGTGTGAAAATAATTTTCAGAGAGGAAAGATAGACACCATCTTATTTCTTAAGAAACATAAGAAGCATACACTCTTAGTGCAAATTTATGTGGATGACATTATATTTGGCTACACTAATAATAAATTGTGTGAGAGATTTGCTGTCTTAATGAAATCAAAATTTCAAATGAGTTTAATAGGAGAGCTAAAATACTTTCTAGGACTTCAGGTACAACAATTAAACAATGAAATATTCATAAATCAAGCTAAATACCTAAAAAATACAGTCAAGAAATATGGACTAGAATATACAAGTCATATGGAAACTCCTATGAGCTCTTCTGCAAAGATAGAGAAAGATTAGAGTGGAAAAGGAATAAATCAAATAATGTATAGGGGGATAATAGGATCACTTCGGTACTTGACTGATAGCAGACCAAACATTTTATACTCAGTATGCATATATGTTAGATATCAATCTGATTTCAAAAGATCACATCACGCTGCAGTAAAGAGAATCGTGAGATATCTCAAAGGAACTCCAAATCTGGGTGTATGGTATCCTACGAATTAGATTTTACACTAACGGGCTATTCAGATGTAGACTTCGCAGGTTGTAGGGTTGACATGAAAAGCACAAATGAAACATGTCAATTTCTTGGTGCAAGATTGATATCATGGTTCAGTAAGAAGCAGACCACAGTGTCGACCTCTACTGCAGAAGCAGAATACATAGCTTCAGGAAGCTGTGCTGCACAAGTATTATGGATAAGGTCACAGCTTGCAGACTATGGTATGATACTTTCAAGAACACGAATATTTTGTGACAACACTTTTGCAATGGCAATTTCAAAAAATCCTGTTTTTCATGCAAGGACGAAGCACATAGATGCAAGGAGAACTGAGTTGCAGACCGGAGTAGTTTTGGACTCCGAAACGCTGAGAAAAGAATCAGATGAAGTTAAGGAGATCTCTGAGCTGATATAGGATGCTGGTCTAAAGTACTTTTGTCAAAAGACCAGCAAAATATATGATGAGGAGGCACTTGATTTCATTGAGAAGGCCAAGGTTGCAGAAGACTTTCAAGGCATCACATATACATCCACTAGAAAAATTAGGATCATCATTTCTCCCAATGACTTTGAGGAATTATTCAAAGTCTCTAATTAAGGGTCCAGAGATATTTCAGTCTCTATAGTGAATAACGGGAGGCATGCTATGCTAAGCGAGGAACGTCAGAAAGAAGAAACTTTGCCAGAAATCCCTACTGCACAGCCCATGGAAATGGAAGAAGAAACTCAATCTGCGCCTGCAGATGAACAGACTGAAGCCAGCTCTCAAAGACCAACAACATTGGCAGAAATTATGGGATCATCTTCAAGGAGCATCCCTCCAAAGGAGCCAGAAATGGCTGTGCTCCACGACGCAAATATTGCTCTGGAATATCTCAAAACAGGAGTTGATGAAAACGTACAACAACTCATCCTGGAATCACAACAAAACTATCAAGAAGTCAGAGAAGGATTCAAAAAGTATGAATATATCAACCGTCGATGCATCTTTTTGAATGCTTTTTTCAAGGAACAAAACCTACCCGTTCGATCTAGGTTTTATTTCGAAGTGCGAATATCAACCGACGATGCATCTTTTCGAATGTTTGTTCCAAGAAATAAATCCTAGGAGTTCGATGTAGGTAGAAACAAACATTCAAAAAAGATCCATTGACGGCTCATATTCACACGTCTAAATGAAACCTAGATTGAACGGCTAGGATTTGTTTCTAAATCTATAAATATCATACACCATACCCCTTCTATAAACCCTAATCTATTCGACCGTCTCTCTTTCATACCGTACTCACTTCTACAAAACCTACTCACTTCTACATATGATATTCGAAGGATTTCAAAGGATGGTTTGCATCTTCGAATTTTTGTATGCACATCAAGATGCATTATGGTGGAAGATTCATATAGGCACAAGTTGTTCAGTACGTTGAAGGATGGAAAGAGTGGAAATCAAAGATGGGTCCTGACAATTTGTCAATACAAGGTATATATGACTATCATCAGCGATTTTTGTCGTCTAAGACAGGTGATGATACTCCCGTTGTTACGAGATTTTGGTATAAAAGGGATGGTGCTGAAACATTGGAGGATGGCTTGATGCCATTACCATTAGAGGAGGACTTGTATGAAACTTTAATTGCGCTTAGACGACCTACACAATGTATAAAGATAAATACTGAAATGATTGGTGAGGAAGAGGTGAAAGGGTTGGGATAGTTCATCTACTCGTTGAAGTTATAATATGTACGGTGATATTTGTATGAAGCTTTTCATGTTCAAGTTTACCCTTATTATTCTTTTAATTCTGTAATATGTATGAATCTTAAGTTTTCATGCTTACCCTTATCATCCTTTCATGTTCAAGTTTAATCGTATTATCCTTTCACGTTCAAGTTGTAATATGTGTGGTGATATTATCTATGGTGATAACACGCTAAAATCAAAATCAAGAAAATCTGGATCGATAAACACCCTTTTAACTTTAACAGGAGCGCTTTATTCATAATGGAATTCAAATACGACTATAATCGATGTTGTCAATGGACCGTCATCCATCCATCCTTTCAATGTCATATGTGCCAAAGAGAACCAGGCATGGCACTTCATCATGAGTCACCCCATTATACTTGTATTGTCATCTTTTACAAGCACATGAGAGGGTTCAACTTTTATCAGGTCATGCTTTTACTATCACATGGATGGGTTTAGCTTTTATCAGTTTTTATTGCCTGCTGGCTTGGAGTTACTTTGAGGAGGCTTCTTAGGTCCTCTCCTGGAGTGACTGAATGGGAATGAGTATGTGTAAACTCCCCCTGTCCCTCCTGTGGAGTTCAATGTCGGTTCAGGTGATGTCTGAGGTTGGTCTGGGGTACTGCCTTAGGAGAATCTTGAGGTGGTGGAGGCAGCCTTTGCTTCAGGAGATCGATCATCGTCCTCATGATGACTGTGTTGTGCTCCTCTGTCTGAAGCTGGAGTTGGATGAACATCTCAACTATCATTGCTTCTGTCTTGGCTCCCGGCCCCATTACCTCCTCCTCCCAACTTGGGGGAGGACCGTTAAGTCAGGGTTGCCTTTGTTGATCACCGTTGCGGGCTTCTTGTGCCTGATATCGAGCACTCTAGCGATTTCGTGCCATTGGATTGGGCCCCACGATGGCTCCAAACTGTTTGTGCTGAACTGGTGTTATTGGGTTGAGCTTAGGAGCCCAAACGTTGATGTGCTGGACTGGTGAAGTTTTAGGCCATGATCCTGGCACGAAAACTTGCGTAGATCAGAAATAAGAGCCCCGATTAGTCAGACCCGAGGTGATGATCCTCGGAGATCGCGTCCGATGCCTTAGACTCTCTGGGCCATACTGAGTCATTAATTTCCATTCACTGGACCAAGACTGACTTAGGCATCAGAGCCGATCCCCGAGGGTCACCACCTCAGGTCCAACTAACCGGGTGTCTTGTTTCTGTTTTGCGGAGGTTTTCGTGCCATGACTAAGGCCTAAAATTTCACTAGTTTAGCAAATCAACGTTTTGGCTCCTGAGCTCTGGCCCACAAGAGGACGAAGATGTATCACAAAGCAAGATTTCAAAGAGAAGCTGTCTATGCATGCTGTCAATAAATTGGAGCTGGAGGCTTCGTACCACATGAGTTTATTGGAGATGACTACTCAACTTGGTGTTATATGGTGGGAAAAACGTATGAAGACGACATTAATATCGTGGCGGTCCTTATTCATCAGAGATGAATTATACAACTAATCAAGAAGGTACTAGATCATGTACAAGCTCTGTAAAAATCGATATTCTTCTATAATATAGAGGAGATTAAAGCACAGCATCTAGAAACAATACTCCTGACTGGTTTTGGTACGATGGAAAATTTGTTTTTCAGAACGTTAAACGTGGATGAGGAATTGCAATTTATAAAGGATTACGTTCTTTTTTTGGAGGATGATCCCACAGCGTGAAAAATTACATGTCCAGATCCCGTAATCTATAAAGATGTCAACGCGAATCGTTGGAGGTATCAAAAGGTCATGACAAATGAGCGATCGAGAAAAATTCTTCAGGAACACATAGAAAATGGAACAAATCCGATATTACTAATTCGTGGATATGAATTAATTTAAGTGAGACCATTGGAGCTTGTTGTACTATTTAATTAGGTTATGTTTTTATCAAGGCTTTGTGTTTTCTATCTTATGTATATTCTAAGATCTCTGAGAAAAATATTATGTTTAAGCTATTTGAAATGTAAAAAGAGTAGTTTTGTGTAATTAGGGCAAAGTCATTATCTCTAGGACAAAAGTAGGTCAAAATGTAAGAAGATCCATACCAAACAAAACTAGGGCAAGAGACATGACAAACCAAAGCGGAAAAAGAGAAGGAAAAAAGAAGAAGACTAAAGACGCCCTACGTCTTTCAGGCAATGACGTCATGCCTTTTAGGCGCAGGGGTATATTCTCTCTACCTATTTAAAAAATATCTATTTTGATAATTAAATTATTTGAAGACCTGATTTGAAAATTTTACTTGTAAACAAATTTATATTAGAAAAAAAATCTGAGAAAATCTTTCACAAAATTTAATACACATAGAAAAAGATCAACTTGCATCATTTCCCCACAGATCTCTATCACGCTCATCTCAAAATCAATTTAATCTAGGCAGCCTGTTTACAAACAATTAATCAAAGCAAAGTTTGATCATGTACTATAGTTTACATCAACACACAAGTCACAAGTCACAAGTCACACCCACTCGACGCCTCTTTCCTTTTTTAAATAATAGAAAAAGACTGTCCCAATTAATCAA
>JAOVYX010015313.1:0-28397 GCA_035668315.1 Drosera spatulata
TTTCTAATGTTTAGGAGTCTATGACAAGCTTGTTGGAATTTAGTTTTGCAAAGAATGTCTATTTTTCTGCAGTCTTCAACCTCTTGCTCATCATCGAGATTCATAGGGTTCTTAGGCATACTCTTTTCATCTGCAACATGGTGTTTGCGTTGGCATGGATGGAATTGCCAGATGCATGGGTCCTTTTCTCTTTTCTTCTCTCTTTCTTTATTCTTCCTAATAAGAATATTGAGTAAATTGGATAATACATGAATGAGTTGAAGACCTCAGGGTCTGATAAATGGTCTTGAATTTTATTTTTCTCTATTCTTACATCCTATGCGTATTTTTATGCGTTTTTGTTGGACAGGGAAAAAATAATGCTATTTCTTACTTTCTTGTTCCGTTCTGCATCTCCGTACCACTCGCAATCTATATGCATGAACTGGGTGTGTATTCTCAATGTCATAGGTGAATGCTGAGGGAAATGTGGTGAAACTTTCACTAGAGAGCCTAACTTTTGATGAGTTCCTCGTTCTGCTCGTTTCCGTGATTTATAGGAGTCTCTGCCTTCTTTTCATTTTTGAGTTCTTGTGGTTGAGTCCCACATAAGTTTCTTGTAGAGGCGTTCTTCTTTGTTCCTCTTCTTAAAGCATAGGGCATATTATCTTCCCCAATCCAATATCGTGAATGGGTCTTTAACATTGATGTTCCATCAGCATCCGATCAATATCGTGGTACTTCTCTTGTCATGTCGTATTTCATTGCTTATTTATTGTATAACGAGAAGTTTATTTATGTGATTTGTTCTCGTGTTGGCTGACGTGTGAATGTGCATTACGTGTATATTTGTTGGTGTCCTCTATAATGGTCCTTACTTTTCTGACTGCCAGGTTTTTCATCTAGAAACATGAGCTTGCTAAGTTACTCACCTTCTGAGTTTGTTTCTTGCTCATAGGACTTCTTAATTGTTCATTGCTATTATACAGCTCCTAGGCGATGGCATGCTGTGTTCTTTCGGTTCAATGCTCGCATTTGAGTCGAGCTCCTCTGTTTCGCTTGTTATGTTCTTCTGAAATCCAACGCTTGCATTCATCGCATATGTCTTTCCCATTTTTGATCTTCGATTCTGTAAACACCATTGAATTTGCTGACAAGGTGGATATACCAGTCCCCTAAACTAGATTAAGGGTAGAGTTTTACATGTTCTGTAGGACTTCTTTTTCCTTTTGGTTCCGTGAGAAAATTGATGAGATGAGATGTCAAGTGATACAAGTCTGAAAAATAATTTCCTTCCATTATAACTTTCTGTTACTCAAACCAAAACCATCAAAATCATGACGCACGAAAAAAACCAACTCAAATTATCAATCAATCCAAATCCAAAAACAACTCAAATCATCAATCAATCCAAATCGATTCTGGTTTTGTTGTTCGAATTTCGAAAAGAAAAATGAAATCAATTGCTAAAACATGAATGTCTGCATGAATTCAAATGAAATGTTTATAGATTACGTATATTTGATACGGTAAAATAAACAAATAAACAGAGGGCCTTAAAAACAAAAACAGTGCATCTTGTTAAATGTTCCCGTTCGCATATGTTTAATTAATAATTTGATTGTTATAAGGCGCACTTATTAATATTCTATTGAGGCGTATGCGTTCAATTATCAAAATGATGATTTTATTGAGGCGTATTGTATGTTTACATGTAACAGTGCGCCCTGTGGTGTAATATCAAAGTAAATGGGTCTTTTAATGAGACGCAATGAATGTTTATTACTGTTTATTAAACATGTACACGGAACATTAAATTCTTAAGGGGGACTCTAAATTAGTTGTACAATTTGCTAACGCACTCTTAATAACAAAAGCGTACTGTTTGATTACTTAACAATGATAAGCCAATATCTCATGTTTTCAATCAACATCAAAACAAAATTTTTTTATTTTTTATTTTGATAGAAGATCAAAACATTATTGATTATGTATCAAATTAATTGAAGGCGTTTCGTTTTGTAAAACACATGCCTTTTTAAAATACACATACGTACTATTTGAAAATATTAAAACGCACTGTTTAAAACAGTATAAGCACATTGTTTAAATAGTGTGTCAATAAAAGCGAAACAGTACGTTAGTTCAATTTTTTTTGAAAAATTACTCAAAATCAAACCAACAATAACAAAAACAAAATCACGAGATATAAAAACAATCAACACTTTTTGAAATCATTTTTTTCAATGAAAATGAAAACACCACCACCAAGAACAACCACAAATCCACAAACAACTGATCATAAACAACACCACAACCAATTACCTTCCAGAGCTAAGGAACCCGGTGATAACAGTATCAGGAATCCTCTCGTCTCTGTCATCCCTCTCAATCCCCATATCCTTCTCAACCAAGCATCTCATCGGTCTCTGTCTTCGTCGACATCGCCCTGAATCCTCCAAACCGTGACCTCAGCTTCAGAAGAAGTTGGATGGTGGTGATGATGCGATACAAAAATTGAAGAAGTTTGGGAAGAGAGATTAAAGTTGTATGTCTTTCTGTTTGGGTTATATGTTTTGTAAATATTTTTAGAAAAACTGTATGTTAGGATAATTTTATGGATTTAGAGACTGTTTGGTAATACTATTTAAAATAATTAAAACCACAATTCATCCATCTATCTAATCCCTAACCCTATTCTCATATCCACCCTAACCCCTATCATCACCTAACCGTCGTTGGAATCCGTACACCATCGTCATAATCTTCGTCGAATCCGAACACTTCATGGGAACCCGGTCACGTCGTCAAAATCTTCACAGAAATCCACCCATGTTGTTGAAATCTTCGCCGGAATATTAAACAGAGCGCATGATAAAAAATGGGATTGGAGTTCAATATTTCAAGGGAAGGACTGGAAATGACTCTGGCAAAAGTAAGTCTTCTACCTTCGTAGTTTTGGTTGGTTATTTTGCCATTAGCTGATCATAAACCCCATGATATGGCTTATTTGGTCACTTATCTAGACCATATGAAGTCTAATAGGCTAATAGCGCGACTGTTTATGTCAGATTTCATTTTCTTGAAATTTGAGTCATCGCCGTATGATCCTTTCTCGTTTAGAAATAGCAGAGAGCATGCTATTATGTCCCTTCCAAGTCCCAATAACTTATTGAGTTTTCAAGAAGTAGCAGTAGAAGCAGAGGATTATCAGGAATTGCTTAGTACTTCAAACAAGTGCACACGTTATATTTATTTATGGGTCCATTATTTTGTATTTCAAAGACGTCTGAAGTCTCAGAAGCCAGTATAGGCTTTTTATTTAGCTATGACCTGGAGAGTACTGGTGGATAATTCATTCGTTGTCGCAGCTCGCTCTCTTTCTTCTTCGCACCTAGATACACTATGGGGTCCAAATACAGCGACACTCCTCCTGCTCTGCTCGAGGTGTAGGGAAGTCTCCCTTGAAATGAGATAGGAGTTTGCAAGAACTTCCACCGGCAAGCTCCTGAGGGCCGAAGTACGACCAGCCAGATGACTAACCATGGCATTGTCGCTCGTCATGAATGCAACAATCTCGAGGCCTTCCCTGCTCGCTTTCTTAATCACGACAAAGTTTTGAGGGACTGCAAACAGTTGTCCGTCTTGCACCTCCTGATCCAGGACTAGTCTCCCGTTGTCTCGGACGATTTGGATCCTTCCTCTGCCCCTTGTGACGTAGCAAATGCAGTGAGCATTTACAGTCCAGTAAGGACCAACCGTCGCGTGCTGTTAAAAAAATAATAAATAAATAAAAGGAACTTTTAGATTAGCAAGTCTTACTTTGTTCTTTTACTTAATAATTTGTGGATATATTTTGAAATGATAGGAATAGTAGTAGATAACATTGCCATTACCTCGTAAAGGACAACCCTATATGCGCTAAGCTGCAGGAAGTTTAGAATGGGCAGCTTGTTGCTATTCAGAGCAGTGATGCGGCCACCACGAGGGTTGAAGATATCAGTCTCAGAAGGGGCATTGATGTTGTGCCTCAACTTCAAGCTGCAGAATGCTTCTTCTAAGCCGTTGCCTCTTCCCCTATGCCTTGCCTCCCTCTCGAGTTCTTCTCTTCTGATCTCTTCCTCTTGGAACTCAGGGCTGAGGAACTGAAGCGACCTCTCAACGAAAACAATGTTTCCTCTTTGGTCATTCTGGCCTTGGAGTCTGTTTACTGTCTCTACATTGACTCCCAATGCTTCGGCCAAAAGTTCGTGATCAAAGCCGCTGAAGATATTGCGACCCTCTTCAAGATGGCGGGCACCTTCTCTTCTCTCACCTGTAATCTCTTGCATTTGGCGGCCCCCAGCAAGGAGGAATAGCTACACATGCATATTGCATCTCAGTTAAATTTCCCATTCATCAAGTTGAGCTATCTCCTATATTATAAATCAAATGGAGCTTAGAATAAATTTTGTGAAGGCACACTAAGGATTACCCTGAGGTTCTCATCGAGCTGGTTTTGGAAGTTGCTGGTGTCGAAAACTGAGATCGCGATAGCTCGGGAATCACCGTCATTATAAACCTATTTGGTTACACCCGTGGGCAATGCCAGGACATCACCTTCACGGAAACGTCTAATCCTTTGGTGTTCATCTCTGAAGCGTCTCTCGGAGCCCTTTTCAAACCTTGTCTCCGATTGGAATGTTTGGGCACACCCTGGAATCGTTGCTCCAAAAAGTCCTCTGCCTGCAGAATAGTTGACATAGATAAAATTCGTTATTATTATATCACATTAAAGAAAAGAAAGGAAGTGGTTGCATTTGATTTGTCAAAACAATTGTCTAACATCCAGAATTATGATTAGCATACCTTGGACGACATAGGTGACATGAGGTGCATTTGCGTTGGTAGGCAGCAAGAGGCCTTTAGGCTCAATAACATGTCTCAGGACTACCACTCCGGCTGCTGGGTGGGGTCCCAATACTCGCTGGCTCCTGCTTCTGTCTTGATCCTCCTAAATGGCTATGCAGCGGTCAAGCTCCAGATATCACATTCCTCCCTGAAGTGCTGCTGGCGGTGTCTCCATCGCCCCTGTTGGCGTGCTCCCAGCTGCCATGGGTTTTGGCCTTGCAGCTCCCACTGGAGTTGTTGTGCAAAGCAACTGGGTAGGATAATTGCAAGAAGAAGGCAGAGAGAAATTGCAGTAGCCATGATTTACTTCGAAATCAATGCAACTATAAATATTGGATACGTGATGAAATGGATGGGAGAATGAGCATGGTATTTATAGATGGAACGAGTAGTAATGTGCCCAACTTTGCGATATGAGTTCTTCGTTGCGTTGTCGATGTGGTTTACGTGAGGGTGTAGGAAATGGTTTGTTTGAGGGAATATGTTGTCACTTGGCAGTGAGGTGCTCAGAGTTGTACAAAACTTCAGTTTGTTTTTTGTATGTGCAGTTGTGTTAGGGGCATCTTTTTTCAGCAGCGGAATTTGCTTTATCCATAAGTTTTTTGCAGCTGCGGTTTTGAGAATCACATGATAAACAACAACTAGCAAGCTGGTGCGGTTCTGCCTGGTTTTTTGTGTTCTGCATGCGTCAGGGTGAAGCTGTGACGCAATTTGGGCCGGCCCGCCTGAACAGATCAGACATGGCGAAACAGGGAATGATACATCACGGTCCAATTGGATCTGTAGTCTTAAGACTGTTGCGATGCCTCGTTGAGTTGCTTGGCATATGGTGTTGGGCTACTGGCTCTTGGTCAATGGAATGCCAATTTTGCACTCTGAAAGTTGTTTAATTCATTAGGCCCGTTTATATCGAGCTTCTAGTAGTTTTTTGTTGTTGTTGTTTTTCTTAGTGGTTGCCATTTTTCGGATGGAAAATTTTAGACTTCCAAAGAGATCAAATTGGCTGAGCACAGACGGACTAGAAGTGCGGCATTGTAGCGACCATGAGGGGCCAGATAGCAATACCATCGTGCCATGCATTGCTGAAGCATCTTCACTAGGTTGCTGGGATGTATATCAATGCATGCGCAGAAAAGATGTCAAGGAAGCTGATGAACAGACCCTCCCGCGCTGGAGAGTTGATTGCTGATGCTGCTTGTTTTACATGTATTTTGTAACTGCATAAACCTCGTAGGCTGGTTCTCATGAAGTCTGCAAGGAAGGCTGTGTGTATATATGGCTTACCCTCACCTGGCCTAGTATTGCATTCTCGGTTAATACTACATGTCAGTTCCTCCAGGCCCCCACTACAGTTCATTGGCAAGTCGTTAAACATATACTTGGTTACCTTCCCGATACACCTCGTATGGGTGTTCGCTTCACCAAAAGTTCTTCCCCAACCCTCCATGTATTTTCCGATGCCGAGCTAGATCACGGATGTGAAAGGACATCATGCATTCATGCTTAAACTTTTTTGTTAAGCAAGTTACAGGTTTCTTTGAGGGTAGAATAAGTTTTGACAGCCTTGAAGCGATATCATATTCCTTGATGAAGCTTTGTTGTAATCCTTCTCCCGGCAGAACAAAACGACTTCGTTGATCCCGAGATGGTTGATCTTTTCACGATTGAATTGGATTACAATGAGGTGTTGGTCGTGGTTACCAAAATGTTTCAATTTTACGCGGCCTTGGATGGATCTTGAACTCAACACACCAAACACCAAGCTCACACCATCACGAGTCAGAGAGTAGTTTGGAAGTTTTAGTGCCTAAGCTAGCCTTAGAGCTAAAGCACGACAGTGGAAAATCATATTTGAATAGTGTTAGAGTTAATAAACCCATGTCGAAGATTGGATAAACCCTACAATAATATAAATAGATCATGAGTCTTTTCTCCTAGAAGTGAACCTAATGTTAATACAATCAAAAGGGAGAAAATCAGAAAACATCTTAAGAATCGCCAAAAAAATGCTACACAACACTTAAAACCTTTTTTGTAAGGTTTTCACAAAAAAAAAAAAAAAAAAAAAACACCAAGATACTTTTTGATAGATTTAAGTCGTGAAAATAGGTGTCTTATAGTACTACCTCCGTCCCATAATTATTACAACGATTCTCTTTCCTTGCATTAGTCAATACAAAATTTGAGGGGTTTTGTTACTCATCTAAACGATACGGTTTAAATTTTTTAATGATCTATGGTTATAGTACATGTCGTTTACTATCATTAATGTTTCACGATATTTTTTTTCAAAAACAATGTTTGATCGTTCCGCAACACCGATTAAAGTTTCTATCGTCATACACATCCGATAAAAAAATTATAATCTTTTTGAGATGGAGGGAGTAGCAACCAACAAAATTGATGTTAATAATTTATCTTTGTTTTAGTTTCCAAACAAAAACTAATTTTCATACATGGTGCAAGTTGAGTTTGACTTTTTTAAAAGATAATCCTTTAAATTAAAAATTTTTCATACATGATGCAAGTTCAGGTTTTTTTTTTCTTCAAAATTGTGTGGATTAGACATTAACATCCCAACCAATGATTGATCTCCAAGTTATAAATAAATCCAATTAAAGCTGAAACGACGACGTTGGACCGGTAGTTCCGTCACACTCACACATTACCATGTGACCTCCCTTCAATGCAATGCATTCCTGCCCCACCAATAAAAATCCCCCTCTCACTCTATCCGCTTCTCCGCTTCCCCGCTTCCATCCATTTTAAGCTTCTGAGTTGACTCCCACACTTCTCTCACTTACACAGATCTCGCCATCAGCCGCCGCGATCCATGGCGAAGGAAGCCGTCCGCGTCCTCGTCACCGGCGCCGCCGGTAATCACCGGCGCCTCCGGCATCTACTTGTTCTAGTCCTATCTGTTTCGATTGATTTCGTTTGTGTTATCGATCTGGATTTCAGTTTACTTTTTGATCTGTGTGAACTGAGTCGATTGAGAGTTTTTTGCTTGTGGATTGTGTGGAATTGGCTAGTTTGGCTGGATTTGTGAGATTTGGTTGTGTTGTTGGTTGGATCTCTGTGCTTTTTTGGCTATTAGTTTGGTGTGTGTAGGGGAAAATGAAAGGAAGTGGTGACTCTAGGGATTTGATTGCTCGAGTTGTTTGTGGTGATGAGAATTGATTGCTGAATGGATTTGTTGATGGCAAGCAATGATTCGTGTAGATCGGCTGTGATGGCTTGCGATTTTCGGATGTCTCTGACTGTTGTTTTGGCTATTCATCTCGAGGGATTTTAGGATTTTACTGTGGAAATTTTGTGTAGCTTGGATGCATGTGATGATAGAGTTTAGATGCATCTTTTTGAGATCATTGGTTAATTATGTGTTATGTATTTTCGTGGTCCTGTTGATGTCTGAATGATTAGGAATGGATCAGTGATGTCTGATTGAGAATCGAGTTATGTATTTTTTATTTTTTTCTTCATATGTATTAGTTTTCATGATTGTCTAACTTGTAATAGATGAAGATGCATGCTTGGATTCTATAGTGTATGCTTCTTACTTTCATTATAAAGACAAAAGCTCTAAACAGGGGCATCAGATATAAGCCTAAAACCATCCCTGAGCGTGCTGGGGGTCATTCCTTTCATGTGAAGATTCTTCTTCGCTAGATCTGTGGATCTAATTTCAATTGTTCTTCGCTTTAATCACCTGTAGATTGGTGCATTAAAAAAAAACTTTAGACGAGGTGAAGTGTTACTATGCTTACAAAGTGATTTAGTGCTCTGCTTATAAATGATTTACTCTCTTTTTTTCTCATGGAGAAGCTCTTTGTTTGTTTTTTTTTCCCCTTCAGTTGAGTATGTTAGTATATTTTTTGGATTATGTGAAATTCCAGCCGAACTTTTTAATTATCTCCTGATGCATTGATATGATTGATGAAAATTGTTGTGTCCTTATCCTACCTTCTAAACTGTGTTCCAGCATATACTTAAAGTGGGACATCAGGGCATACACATTGAGAGCTTGGTATCACAGACGTAGGTTTAACAGTTGCTCTTTGAGCCTATTATGAAGTTGGTGATTTTATATGCAGGCCAAATTGGGTACGCCCTAGTTCCCATGATTGCCAGGGGAGTGATGCTGGGTCCTGATCAGCCTGTGATTCTCCATATGCTCGATATTCCTCCTGCTGCTGAGGCTCTGAATGGAGTTAAGATGGAACTGGTGGATGCTGCTTTCCCACTTCTTAAAGGTTTCCTTCTCTGACCATGTTTATTACACAGTAGATTTATCTTGAATTTCAAGGATTTTGTCAGATATTCTCCATTAAGGGAAAAACAGAGATTTTCTTCGAAGATTGAGCCTGAAAGTGTGAGATGGTGCTTGAACAGGTGTTATTGCTACAACTGATGTTGTTGAGGCCTGCACTGGGGTCAACATCGCAGTCATGGTTGGAGGCTTCCCAAGGAAAGAAGGCATGGAGAGAAAGGATGTCATGTCCAAAAATGTTTCAATCTACAAGTCCCAGGCCTCTGCCCTTGAGCAGCATGCTGCTCCTAACTGCAAGGTATAACCCTCAAGAAAAGAGAGTCTGAAAGACTGAAACCCTTTTTAAACACGGTCGTTGCATATAACTTTTTAAATTTTTCTTGTGCACTTCCAGGTTTTGGTTGTTGCAAACCCTGCCAACACCAATGCATTGATCCTGAAGGAATTCGCTCCTTCAATCCCTGAGAAAAATATCTCTGCTTTGACAAGGTTGGATCACAACAGGGCTCTGGGTCAGATCTCAGAGCGACTGAATGTTCAAGTGTCTGATGTAAAGAATGTGATCATATGGGGAAACCATTCGTCCACCCAGTACCCTGATGTCAATCATGCAACTATCAAAACTCCAGCAGGAGAAAAATCTGTGCGCCAGCTAGTGGCAGATGATGCATGGTAAATGAGCCAAGGGGCCAGAAGGATAAACATCTGATTGAGAGTTGATGAAATATAGTAATTGAATTCCATTTATAACTAAGTGTAACTTGTGTTATAGGTTGAAGGGAGAGTTCATATCTACTGTGCAACAGCGCGGAGCTGCTATTATCAAAGCAAGGAAGCTCTCCAGTGCACTGTCGGCTGCTAGTTCTGCTTGTGACCACATTCGTGATTGGGTGCTTGGAACCCCAGAGGTTTGTGTGGCTGCTATTTGGTTCCAGATCTATGTGATTAGTAATCTACACCTGCTTATGGTGATTTGAATGTCTTCACCTTGTACGGAAGGCAGGTGTGACGCTATGTTTCCATTGTTAACCCCATTGAAGTTTACATTTTTAGTGTGTTTAATTATGCGCAGGGAACTTGGGTTTCAATGGGTGTATACTCAGATGGATCGTACAACGTACCGGCTGGGGTTATCTATTCTTTCCCTGTCACATGTAAAAATGGAGAATGGACAATTGTTCAAGGTAACCCTCTCTCTTGACCTTTACTTACTGAATTGAAGAATGTTTTCGTTGTAGCATGCTTTAAGTTGAGAAATGGCGAGATGCTGGTGACATGTGTTGAAGTTTCAATTTTGCCCCCCTTGTCGGATTTCATGTTCTCTTGATCTCCGCCTGTAGAATAATTGCTATAGTAGTTTTCTTACTCAATCAACCTTTTCGGTTCAGGGCTTGAAATCGATGAGTACTCAAGGCAGAAACTGGACGTGACTGGTGCGGAGCTGGTGGAAGAAAAGAACTTGGCATACTCGTGCCTGTCTTAGAATGCTATCAGATCCTGATGTTACCGACGCTGTCGGTATGTGATGAGGTGAATTTTGAATAAATGCCTCGTGAGACTGAAGAATCTGCTTATGTAATTTTGCATTATTATTGCAGCAACTGAAACAATGTCATTCGGATGTTTGACCTTTCACTCCTGGATAAAGGGATGCTTGAGCAGATCTTCCCATGTTTAAACTTGTGTGAGCATATTTTTGTGTTCGTGGTGTTGTGTTTATTCAGGAAATAATTAGAAATTTTGTAGTCTAATAATGATTTATTGCTCGATCTCAAGCTTGTGTAGCATGCTCAGGTTCTCTATAAAATTTTATTTATCTCATAAGACAAGCTCCCTAAGGTAGTTGCCTACTCTTTGAGGAGAGAGTATGCAGTTATGCTCTGCCCCTTTGTTTCATCTACAAATGAAGGGGTAACTATTATTGAAAGCAAGTTCAGGAATCAATCCCTAATAGCCGTCGTCCTGTATCCAGGATTCCCGACTATGTCTTGCTCAATACATCCCGGCCGTCATGTTGCCTTGAATGCCAACCTTGACGAAACCGTTTCCATTGGCTCAATTATGAAATGATAAGCTCGGCTATTTTTTGTAGTAAGTTTTCTGTGTGTTTGGTTTCCCCTAGTAGTTCATTGGAAGGAAGCTTAGGAGCCCCATTCTGGCAAAACCAGATGCTCTAATGTCCCTACTGATTGGAGGGTGGTTTATCTATCCAACAGAAGGCAAGTCTGATGATGTTCTACCCAAGAAAAAGAAGGCAAGTGTGATGAACAAGCCTACAATAATGGGCGTTGACAGATTCAAAGCAGCCTGTTACAGTTGAGCTGAATCTCAAATATACGCTGTATATGGTTGAGTATATTTGAGATGTCTGTTCCCTGGGGTACATACAGGCACAAAGCAAGCAAACTTCAGATAATCAGACGAAGTTTCATTGGTACGTTGAAAGAATAGGGTTGATTGAATCACTTGAATCTCCGAGATGAAGCTTTTGCGATGGACTGCCAATACTAGGTCAATTTGTCTTGGTAGAGTATAGAGCTGTTCTCCATGTTGTTGGCTAGGCGCTATGAACCTTATGAGCAGTGGTGGTGAAGGGAGAACCAACTCTCTTCACGATGATTGAGCTGATCATGTCCTCGTCATACTGTCTCAGGCTCTCAGATGTTTCATCTGGAAACTTTTACTGTGTTTGATTTTCAAAATGACTGTTGTGATCGAATCAATCTCCCGATGAAACTTATAACAAGTTGGATGTATTATTCAATGGCACTGGATTAGCACAAATCATTTTCGGTTGAAAATATCACATATCAACTCTACTTAGAAAATCAAGTTATGAGCTCAAACTCATGGATGATGGATCTCAACCATCATACCATATATAGAGGCATTCACTGTTTATGAATCACTACTGATCATAATAAGCACTAATTCCAGATCATCGGAAACCCACCACGGCCAATTCCACCAAAACAAATGGTGCATCCCGATGCCTGAATGAACCAACAAAGAACCTAACAGAATCATAACGATAAGGGGTAAACCAATAATAACAACATATGCACAGGTTTAAAACTAAAGGCAATCACCTTTACAGGGTCGTTACAACTACAATACAATTAACTAGCATTTTACCAATGATATACTACAGCGGTACACCATTGCACTACTGAACACATACAATGCTTCATTCCTCAGTGAGTAAAAAACAGTCACCAGTATCATTTAACTCGTAATCCTCCGCATCGTGAGAATGTCATACCACGTGCACACCAGATGTGCACCAGGGGCTGTTCATGGTCAAACTGTCAACCTACATAAGGGAGTGACAAAGATCCACAGGCTGCGATATCATGCTCTAACCTGGTGAAAAGCGATTGCAAAGGCAGGAATGAGGATGAATATGCAACGTGCAAAGCGATGAAAGATAAAAATCTGTCTTCTTTTCTTTTTTCCGTCCAGGAGATTACAGGGATTTCATTTTTCCAAATACTCGCACTATCTACTAAAGCTCTTATTAGCAATTACTCTAGACCGACCGTTCAGACAACAAGAACGCCAACAAGACCCAACAATAAATATACACTGTTTGACGCATTTTGCACTGATGCTTTCTAAGTTCAATCAAAGATCTTAACCAAATAGCACCTTAACAGGAAACAATTGAAACAAAATGCAGTCCACAAGATTACAAGAAACAGTACAATCATACTCAGAATTTCGAGTAGGCGAACAGAAATTTCAATTAGCCCCCAAGTAAGATGTGCAAGGGGGCATGCAAATGAAGATGATCATTATTCCCGCATTGCTTCAAGTTATGAGAATACTGAATGCCATACCTACAACTAACAATCACGATCCACCAATTTCGGTCCTACAGGAAGGCATCAACTCACCTGCTATCTTGCACCCAAGTCGGTGTCATCTTCATCCTCAAGTTCTGGGTCACTCGACAACCTGATTCTTCTTCCGTCTCGAGGACCTAGTCTTGCCTTTTTGGGTTTGCCCCTGAAGACATAGGAAACGTAAGACTGAAATAACAGAACTACTGAAACCATTATGACGCGCAAGTCTAGAGTTAGATACAACGTAGGTTTTTGCTATTGATTGAGATAGATGGGTCACTTACGGTCCATTCACCCCGATTCCACCTCCCCTAGACCGACCAGTACCAAGATCTGGGCGGGAACCACACACCAAATATAAGAATTTATCAAACCATAAACTCAAAAGGATAACTGCATTAACCTAACAAAGTTCGAACACAGACCATCTCTCCCTCCTTGTTCTTCAACCTGAGAATAGAGAAAACAAAGTTAGGACAATTGATAGTTTGATACAATTGATTCTTTTGCTAGCTTTAGAAAGATACAGGGCATAGGTGGCTAAGGAACCTATAGCACAACATACTCAGCTTGAGATTGTTTTTTTTTTTTTTTTTTTTTTTTCAGAAAAAAAAAAAAAAAGGAAGCTCAGGACAATCAGTGGCACCACTTCTTAGACAATTTTACTCGAATGCAAACTACATTAACTCACTGCTGGAAGCCAAAGAATTGCAGCAACACAAATTCAGAACATACCTCAGAAAATAGATGCTAGACAACACAAGAAGAAATCAATCTAGTAATACTCACAACGATGCTTATTATTTTGAAAAAAGCTACATGCCAAGCTTTCAAATCATGAAACATTCTACTACAGTTCATGATTTCTGGTACATGAAATCTTTTTCCTTTTCACAGTGGCTAAACAAGCAACATACACAGTCAACAACCAGATAAGAAAATCAGGGAGATGTGTGAAGGAGTTTATACAGCTGGTGAGGTAATTGATGATAGAGAGAACAATCTATCTTCAGGCTGAAACTTTCTTGACCTCTTTAAGCTGCAAATATAATTTCAAAAGTAGAAAATATTGTATGAGAAAGATTAGCGTAAGTTCATAAAGTACAACTGGCCAATGAAAAAATGCATATGAATCAACGCTAGAATAAGAGGCAAGGCAACACTAGAATAACCGTGGAAAAACATATGAATCTAAGCGAGCCAAACACAGTAGTGAGTACGTTAACATTTCTATTTTAATTATAAATATGTATGTTACGAAACAGATCTGAGACAGGAATCAATCAATCAACAAACGAACGATGATAATGAAAGCACGCAACACCATATTTACGTGAAAAACCTCGAAATTGGGGTAAAGAACAACGGAAAGAGAAATCCACTAGATCAAATTTGGGAGAGGAGAGTACAATGAACAAGGAACAGAAACAACTTCTGTAACCCTAGATACAAATCCCTATTTATATTAACTCAAAAGAGCTAATAAAATAAATATGGGAAAAAGATCTATTATTTTTAATAATAAGAGATATAATCTCCTCCTAAAAGATATGAAGCCACAAAATAACAATGTAATAACTTGGTACGAGTAATTTCTTCTATAATTCTATAATGTAATTGCTTCCAATTTGTCTTTTTGACAATAAGTTAATATAGTTGCTTTGCATGTTGTAATCATTGTCAAATGTGGAGAGTTGATACTAGTTTAGAGGAAGTCTTAAGGAAAATACTAACAAATTACAAATTCTGTTCCCATTCTAGTACAGAAAAAGAAACAAAATGGAGTTAGATCAAGAGCGGAAAAATGACAAAATGCAAATAGAAAAAGACGGGGAGCAAGATACAGGAATTCTCAAGGAAAGTTCAGTTTCTTCGACTTCCCAAGACTGAAAAGGACCTCGCCTCCATAGAACCATGACATAACAACATTTAGAGTTCAAAATTTACAGATAAAACCAAGTGTGCTTTCCATTGTAGTGTACTAGAATGCACATGACGATAAGCAACGTCCAAGAATAGAAACGTTTGATGCCAAGATAAACTCCTTCCCGGTATACATTGTTCTAGAGAAAAAGGATCAGAATGTTAAGTTTAACAACCACTTTATAGTTTTTGATCTCATAATGCTTACAATGGCTGCATAAAAATTCGATAATCCATTCTCTCAACCTGTTCTAACATTTTAGACGTTTAAGGGTGCTGACTGAACTGTTGAGCACCCTCGTCAAAATTTCTGCAACCCGTATGATCACCAAGAAATCCGAATCCTTATAATCATCCATATTTGCATATCAAGGCAATCACGAAGACCATCTAAAACTACACCAACCGCGAATCGATCCAGCAAGAAATAAACACATACTTGGTGGTGGTCTTAGACGAAGATAGAAACCCATCGTACCCTTTCAACACATTCCCGAAGTGATTCGACTCCTGCAAGTACGTCGTCTCCAACTCGAACACCTAAACATCCAAACCAACCTCAAATCACAACCCAAAACCAAATCCTCAAAACACCCACCAAACCCCCCAAAAAAAGCAGCTAGGGTTTCACCAGCTCACCTGCTTTTCGATATTGCGGAGTTCCTCCTGGAGCTTCTCCCGCTTGGCGAGGAGCGAAGCGAGCTTGGCTGCTGGATTCGTCGACGATTTCTGCCCTGGAAAACACGAAGATGGTGAATTAAATGAATCGATGAGGAGAGGAATAGAGCCAATCTGGGGGTGAGTTAAGAATTAGGGTTTTTGGACTGGAATAATTACCATTTGCTTCCATCGGAGAGATTTCTTGGTTGGAGATGATCGGACGGCGATGGAGCCAGCGGCAGAACTTGGGAGTTCCAAGCCCACCGCATATAGGTCCATAGGATCATAAGATTACAATGTTTCATCGGTCTCACGTAAATTTTAACGATTTTCTCATTTTGTTACAAACCTACATTCATCCCATGGTTGATGAATAAGAGCTCAAAAACTCTAGGTTGTATCGTATTCTTCATATTCATGAGGTCAGCAGTTCGACAGTTATCTTCGAAAGACATTTCTTGATGTAGACCACCTAATAATAGCACCGTTAACTAATATATCTTAAAGAAAATCAATCGTTCCTTATATCTGTTATATCTTCCATTCCTTCTGCAAATGTTAGTCTTAGATTTAATCGAATATTATTACTTTATGATGAGTATGAAAACATTAATATTATCTTCATATAAAAATTTTAGTTTGTCGTGTTTGAGCCTTTTAATTTATAATTATATTTTAATTTGTATTTTTGGACTTAGCTACTGTTGTTTGGGTGTTCTTCTTGTAGATTTGTCGAGAAGATGACATTTTGATATTTTGAGTAAATGGTACAAAGTGGAGAATATGATGGATGAAGACGTTCGTGATGTTCGAGTGAATGTTGAAATGTTATGGAGTTGTTTTTTTATCGTGTTTTGAGCTCTCTTGATGTATTTGATGAAAACGTCGACGTTCGAGGACATTTGAAGGTGTTTTGGAGCGAAAAATAATGATGCTCATCACGATTGTGAATACCTAATAACGGGTGTGATGTGCCTTTACAGATAGCAAACAAACCAGCCACGTTGTGTCACGAGCATGACTAGCCTCGTTGGGGGCTATGTGAAGACAGGGCCTCTAGTCATCATTTCACGGGCGTGAAATGGGATGATGACGCAGTCGAAAGCCTAAAGGGTTAGATAACGTTCCAACACGCCTACAGTGTTGTAAACAACAAACTTGAATCCATGAGTAAACGAAAGAAACTCAAGTTAAATTGAATAACAATTGATGATCGTTACAACGTCCGACTATCCTTATTATAATAAAAACAATTAAGCTAAAGATAAAAACTCATATATCTTATCTATCCTAATTCTAATAACAAAAAATTTAAAGAATTAAAAAGAAAATATATACTAACACATCTAATCTATTAAATATAGCTTTATTATGAATTGCTTGAAACTGTCAAATTATCTTTCCGTAACTGTTCCTACGTTAGACTCTTCCTCTTCAAAAGGACCCGTCCTCAAGTCTAATGATAGATACGATAGTTCTTCATCCGGATAATATCTTGTGATATCCGTCACATTGAAGGTTGGTGAAATGCTTATGAAGTCGGATAGATCTATCACATATGCATTATTATTAATACTTTTGATGATCTTTACGAACCATTACATTTGGGCTTTAGTTTGTTGTGTACACCTGTGAGCAGCCGTTCCTTGCATAAATAGACCATGACTACGTCGCCTACCTAAAATAATTGCTCACGACGATGCAAATCAGTAGCTTTTTTCAACTTTGTATATGTTTCTTGTAATTTTTGTCGGACCATTTCTTGGATATTGCTTTTAACTTCAGCGAGAAGGTTTACGGTTGTTTGTTGTCCTTGCGTTGTCGATAATGGAATCAGGTCAAGCGTCGTCTAGGGATTATTGGCGATAAACAATCAGAAACGGAGTCCTTCCAGCGGAATTGTGGATCATGTTGTTATATGCGAACTAGCATACGATAGTGCGAGATCCCATTGTTATGATCGTTGTGTACAAATCCATCAGATAAGGTTTTCTAGTATGCGATTCATAATCTCGGTTCGGCCGTCAGTCTATAGATAAGCAGAGCGCCGTACTTTAATTTTGTTCCAAAACGACGACATAGCGTGGACCAAAACGTCGAAAGGAATCTGATATCTCTACTTGAAACGTTAGATAGTGTTATCCCGTTGTTTGTGTGAAAATCAAGTAGAGAATCTGGGTTTATGAGCCTAAGTGTTTATGTGATGGTGTTTTGTTGATGGGCCTTAGTTTGTACTCTTGACTTGTATTCATACCAGAAAACAACAAACCGATTAATCGGACCCGAGGAGGTTGCGTTCGGAATCGACTCCGATGCTTAAGTGCGTAGGGTTTCGTGACAGCCCAATAATGACGGCAGAGTAGGCTCTAGAGAAACTATTACCTTTTAGATAGTAATGAAAGTATTTATAGGATAATATTCATCATTTGTATGGGGGACACTTGTCATCTTCTTAAAAAGTGAATGGCTTAGCCATTTATGAGGTACAATTTGATCTTTTTTCATAGGTCATTGGCTTAATGATGTTGGACTTCTCTTTAGGCCTTTATCCGATTATTGTTTGTTTATTTTGATACCAACACCAGTATAGTGGTTCCACTTTCTGGAAAACTAGTTAGCAATGTTAACTGCATCTGAAGTTTTTTTTTTGTATGGAATCAATCTACTACAACGAGTGCAGAACCTGCTCTTTGTTGTGTTCTTGGAAGGCCGAGTATAAAGTCCATACTCAAGTCTTACCAACTATTGTTTGGGATCGGTAATGAAGTATATAAGCTTGCATTTGTTGTCTGACCCTTTGCTGTTTGACAAATCCGGTAGTTACAAACGAGACGATTTACATCTCGATTAAGTTGAGGCCAGTGATACCTATCGCTTACTTTTGCTAGTGTTTTGTCTTGTCCCGTATGTCCACTTAAGCCGCTTCCATGTAACTCACGGATCTAGTGCTCCCGCATAGATGTTTTGGGAATGCAAAGTTGATTCCCCTTGAAGAGATATTCATCAAATATGTGAAAATTAGTATCTGATCGTTCGTGGTTTTGACAGCTCCTCCACACCTCACTGAAATCTTCATCATCTGCATACGAGGACTTGATGCACTCAAATCTTGGAATCTCTGCTTTTATCAAGGTCAATAGATTTGTGCGTCTACTAAATGCATCAGCGACATTGTTACTGCTATCAGATTTGTGTTTTATGACATATGCGAATAACTCATAAAATGAAGCCCTTCTTGCGTGTATTTTGTTCACGTGCTTTTGCTTCAAAAATATTTAAGCGACACGCTTATCAGAGTAGATAATAAATTCTTTGGGCACAAGGTATTCTTCCCATCTCTTCAAAGCTCTATATAGAGCATACAACTCGTGTTCATAGGTAGCTTCTCGCTATGGTAAGCGATGAGTCTTCCATGTTGCGATAGAACCATTCCAATGCCTATTCCGTTAGCATCACCTCAAACACTTTTTCAAAATCCGAAAGAGCTAAGCTCGGAGCAGTCGTTAACTTCGTTTTTGTCACGATGAAACTGCCGCTTGCACCCCTGCTCCACACAAATTCTGCTTTTTTCATACAATCAGTGATGAGTCCCATTAAGCTACTGAAATTACTAATAAACCGACGATAAAAATTTGTTAGACCATGAAAGCTCTGTGCCTCGGTTACCGTCTTTGGCTCAGCCCACTCTTGTGAAGCATTCACTTTCTCTGCATCCATACTGACTGCTTCTTTGCCAATCACATAACCAAGAAAAATATATTCAGGGGACATGCACGTATATTTCTTGTAGTTGATATAGAGTTTATTGTCTTGAAATGCTGTGAGTACGCTATGCAGATGCTCCAGGTGCTCTGATCCTTGAATATTTCCTTCCATCATGCAGGTAACATATTACATGCAGACAAGTACGTCCGCAAGTGTCTCAAGTTGGCAAGTCTTGTTTACCTTACTTTTGATATAGGTAAATGAATACTAATACATATATTTTGGTTTGTCCTGAATCCATATACACTTGATACAAAGAATAAAGAGAAGAGTTGAGTTGTAACTACCTAGTGCAGATAGCATATTTAGGGTCTGCTTGATAAAATTATACAGTAAACGATTTCATTAATGAATTTATATAAATCAAAATCAGAAGCAACTCAACTTGACTTCTGTAAATATTTCAATTACCACCTTTAAAAAAAACTGAAATTCATTTTTTAGTTTAATAAAATAAACCTGTAGTTGTGAACAACCATTCAAAGAGAGGAGTTGCAGTGTAACTTTTGTCCTCAAAATCTTACAAAACCTGTTTCTTCTCTTTCGTGCAATGTCATTTTTCTACCCGACCAAGTGCTAGAAATTTGCGAAACATGTTTTCAGACAAAGCTATCGTCACATGCTAGAGTTTTGGCTTTTTGGACCATCTTCTCCTCTTATTTTCACCTAGCTACTTCGAGGTTTAATTAATTTGGAGGGGAAAAAAACAGGTACATTGTTATACTCAAAGCGCAATATTGATCGAGCCGAAAGCTTTTTGAGATTTACTGTAATACAGTTGATCATGCCCATTGCCTGAGGAATCTTTTCATGATCACATTCTTACTTACACGTTTCATGAACTGAACAGTCGAACTACATGATCTATATTTGTGGCTTGGGTTGCTTGCGGTAGAAAACCAGAAGCATTGACGCTGTATTAAACCAACAGCCTATGCCTGAGGTGTTTTTTTCCATCATTGTTTGTGTTGTTCTACAACTACAGCAGACGATCTAATCCTCTATATTTGCTTATCAGATAACTTTTTTAGTGCAGAACTCAGTCTTTGAATCCCAAGCAACGAAAATCATCAAAAATACATATTCAATAGTACTTCCTTCATTTCAAATTAATCGAAACGTTTTGACTCGATAGGAGAATTTATACCAGTGTTAAATTTATGTGAATTTTGATGAAAAATAAATATTTTTTTATGTTAGTGAGGTCTATTATAACGATTGTGAGAGAAATTAATGGATGTATTATAACAGATAATATTGATTTGATTTTCTTTTCTAATAAAAAATTATCCAGAAAAAATATTTTAATTAATTTTAAATACAGGAAGTATGTAATGTAACTTTGGGATCAAAGGCATATGTATTTACTCATCACCTACAACTTGAAAATGCAAAATCGAGGCATTGGATCCTATAGGATGATAGTCCATGCTGCAAATTTTTTGTTGCAAAGTTCCCAGTAATCTGTGGTACCATGTTTCTGCCTCTTCTGTTCTCCTTCCATCAATTGATTTTGTACAGTCATCCCATGTGTCCTTCACGTGTGCCCAATGAAAATGAATCCAAAATCTCCATCTTACACAAAATCAAAAGCTGAATCGAATTGACCCACCCATTCTCCATTTCACCTACAATTTTTCAGATTCAGATTACCACGACATAAAAAGCATATCTTCCCATTCCCCGCATACCCAAATCAGACAAGATTCATCTCACCGAACTTTACTTGATAAAATTACAGCAATATAGCAGGAGGAGAAGAAGAAGAAGCAAGTGCATACCCCATCAATTCCCTTCACTTGATTTGCTAGCCTTTTTTTTTGGCCCCACATTTTTGTCCTTGCTTGGAAAGATATTTTTCCTTGCCTTCTCTGACCCTTCCGTCTCCTGATTCAATGCATCTATCCAAACTCTGGTTTCTTGAATAATTGATTTGCTTGTAATGGGTTTTTTAAAGGGATTTTTGGATGCCCAGTTGAGTTGAGTTCACCGGTTTTGGGAATTCAGTGGGCACTTTCTTTTCTCATAATTTTTAATTTTGGTGATTTTTGGGGAATTTATGATGTGGGTATGGAAAAAGATTGAGTTTTTCTTCTGATTGGTTGGGTGGATTTCTAAGATTTGATTGATGGGTTATTTGTCAAGTTTAAGATCCAGCGATCCTGGAACTGGGTTTTGGGTAATCTAGGGATTAGGGTTTTGGGTCATCTAGGGATTAGTGCTTGAATTGATCCATGAAATATTGTATGTGGGCATTTATCTTCTTTGGGTGATTATACAATATGATCCCAAATCTTGATAGCTGCGACAGTTTCTTGCACACAGCATTTGGGGATTCTTGAACATAGAATTTAGGGATCTCTACCAAAAGTTTGTACTTATGTAGAAAGCCTATTAATGTATATCTAACAATCCTTGAGGTATTTTGGTGAAAATTCGAGTTGTCGATCAACTCTTTGGATCATTTAAGGGCACTGATGTTGTAGGTGTTCTGGCAGATAATTGGAAATGGGAAGCGATTCTACTACGATCGTTTGGTTTAGAAGGGATCTGAGGATAGAAGGCAATCCAGCTTTGGCAGCAGCGGCCAAAGATGGGTATGTGCTTCCTGTATTCATATGGTGTCCTAAGGAAGAAGGGGAATTCTATCCCGGGCGGGCTTCGCGTTGGTGGCTGAAGCAATCACTAGCTCATTTGGGAGAGTCTTTGAAGTCTCTTGGGGCTGAACTTACACTCATAAAGGCTGAAAGCACTCTTGGTGCTCTTTTGGAGTGTGTTCGAGTTACTGGCGCAACTAAAGTAGTCTTTAATCATCTTTATGGTACGTATGCTCATCGCGCTGGTTAATCTTGAAGAACTGTTTTTGTTTTGGTAACATCTGATTTTGTTGCGTGGAAACTAGTAACATAAATGTTGATTCATTGCTCAATGCAAGCAAAGGGGTGAAATATTCGATTCATATTAAGAAGTATACAAAGTTCTCACGCAGAGTGAAATTGGGCTCACCACACGTTTAGAGGCTCTAAGCTGACAATTCAGTGTTATACTGTTTTATCCGACAATGGCTAATATAATGACACCAATATAAAGGAGGAAAAAGGTTCAGTATGTATTATAAATGACTTAAGGTCTTCAAGAAGCTCAAGAATTGCTTTGAGTTTGCCGTGTGTTATTCTGTAATTTTTCTATTGCGAAGCTAGTAGATCATTCAATCCTGAAATTAGCGAAGAGGGATGACTAGGAACAACATGCAGAAAAATTCTCTTTTTTGCTCATTTAATCCTTGGTGACTCTATAACGGGGCTGCAATGTTTGCTCAGTGAATAATTACGGATTAGAAGCTACCAAAGCTTCTTCTTGATGTCATAAGGTGCTAAACTCTACATGAAGGATTAGCAGTTCCTTGTTTAATTGAAGTTTATGGTTCCCACTTAAATATACAAACTTCAAATGCCAATGTCCCAAATTATAGCAATCTCGAAGTATTTCATGGATATGTTCTAAGTGGGCCTGAGATTTATACAGTATTAAACTAGATCCAGCTCCATGTTTCTCGTTTTGCTCTGAAATTAGTACTGGGTGCGTGATCTATGTGAATTTGCTAATCTAGAAGCGTCCCTCAAAGAATCAAAGTCCCTAATTTTGTAAAAAGGAATATAAGTGGGTTTTAGAGGGTTTGAAGTGATGAAAGAGAGGAAGTGAGGAACAGTTGTGATTAGCTACCTTGAGCGACAGTATCTGCTAGATCTTTGCTTTGCTCTAAATATGCTAAAGTATTAAGATGTCTTGTTTAAAAAAAAAAAAAGAGCTAAGAAGGCATTGTAGTCTCTTCGTTGCAAGGTAAGCAGGGATTGTTTTTCACCCTAATTGTAGTTCTTCCTTTATGTCACAGATCCTGTTTCACTTGTTCGTGATCATAGCATCAAGAAAGAGCTTCTTGAGCACAATGTGATGGCTCAAAGCTATAATGGAGACTTGCTGTTTGAACCATGGGAAGTGTATGACGAGAATGGGCAAGCATTTACAACATTCGCTCATTACTGGAATAAATGCCTCAGCATGCAATTGGAACCTTGCTCACTTAATATGCCATGGCGCTTGGTGCCAGCTGCAGCTGCAGGTGCATATTAGCAGCGAACTGTAATTATCCAACTTAAGTCTTCCTCCGAGCCTATCTTTGAATTGGACTTCCTTGATAAGTAATTCGGTCATTTTCCTTCTATCGTAGGATATGTTGGCAAGTGCTCGCTTGAGGAACTGGGGCTAGAAAATGAACCAGAGAAATCCAGCAACAATCTACTTGGGCGTGCTTGGTCCCCTGGCTGGAGCAACGCTGACAAGGCTCTCATGGAGTTTGTGGAGCAGCATTTGCTTGAATACTCTGAAAGCAGGGTGAAGGTTGGAGGGAATTCCACATCATTGTTGTCGCCATATCTTCATTTTGGCGAGTTAAGCGTGAGAAAGGTTTTCCATTGCGTGCAAATGAAGCAGATGACATGGGCAAAAGAAGGGAACAAGCTTGGTCTTGAGAGTATTAGCTTCTTTCTTAGGGCTATCGGGCTGAGAGAATACTCTCGCTACCTTTGCTTCAACTTCCCTTTTACCCATGAGAGGTCTTTGCTAAGCAACCTGAAATATTTCCGTTGGAACTCTGATCCGAGTTGTTTCAAAGCTTGGAGACAAGGCCGAACTGGATTTCCATTGGTTGATGCAGGGATGAGGGAACTCTGGGCTACCGGTTGGATTCACAATAGGATGAGAGTCATTGTTTCAAGCTTCTTTGTGAAGTTTCTGTTGCTTCCTTGGAGATGGGGAATGAAGTATTTTTGGGACACACTTCTTGATGCTGATCTTGAAAGCGACATTCTTGGGTGGCAGTATATCTCCGGCAGTCTGCCAGATGGACACGATCTTCACCGTTTAGACGATCCGGAGGTAATTAAAAATCTCATCATTCAAATACATTCAGACATAAATGTTTTGAGGATTTAAATGTTGTGGAATACAAGTAGAGAATAATTTGTTCTGAGCATGTATATGTTGTGGAATTTATACCTATAATAACTTCACCTTAGATATTCAAGTAGCGCTGTTTGGCTGAGCCCTTGTGTCTGCAGCCGCTTTGAAATGCAGGCTTGCCCTAAACATGAACCTTTAAGGTTATTCCATGCATCTAGGCTTGAGGAATGTAGGTTCACCATGCTGTAAAACATCGGAGTTTCATATGCTATCGTGTTATGATAATGAGTGGTTGATATCTTGTCTTCTGAGATGCAGGTTCAAGGTTCCAAGTATGACCCGCAAGGGGAATATGTCAGGCAATGGCTGCCTGAGCTAGCGAGGATGCCAACCGAGTGGATCCATCACCCTTGGGATGCACCCTATTCTGTACTCAGATCTGCAGGAGTGGAGTTGGGAGTGAACTATCCAAAACCTATAGTCGAGATTGACGTGGCCAGAGAGCTCTTAAGTCAAACGATTCAGTCAATGCAAGAAATGGCAGGTGCAGAGATGGCTGAGACTTCAAATGGGACAAATGAAGTCGTCATAGAGAACATCGAAGTTGACGAAAGAGATGTAGCTCCTCCTGTTGATAACTCCGTGAACTTTGCGAATTCAGCTGCTCCAATAGTAGCCTTGGAAGTAGACGCAGTATGCCCTTGTAGTTCATCCCGTGATCAGAGGGTTCCCACGACGCATAACTTGAATATCTGCTTGCCTAGCAGAAAGAGATCGAAAAGCGTAGAAGAAACGATGGAGCTTGAAAATGCGAATAGGTGCTACGAAATTGGTGGTCCATCTAGGATGGATGAAGACTTGTGTTCTACAGCCGATTCTTCTTCTGTCAAGAAGCAAAATATTAGTACAGCTTCATTCTGTGTTCCACAAGCTTGTTCCACGTCATCAGTATCGAACACTGAGCTGTTCTTGGATTCCAGATCTTCTGATCAAAACCAGCTTCGGGAAGCTCTCTTCGACCACGAACATGGTTCAGGGAAAGTGTAAATAACGACCTTTTTTCTTGTCTGAATAAATGCTTTTAAGTTGACAGCGGGATGTACTTAAGTCACCATCTGGTATGATGGTGTTACGCTTGGTTGTAATAGGGATGTATGGTTTTGTGATAAAACATCTTAGAGGGAATTTGATTTCCACTCAATGATAACATAACTAGGTCGAGGGTATTTGCCTTCCAGGTCAAGTACATCTGTATGTCTTTGTACAAAGCTGTTTCATGTGTGTCATATGTCCTAGGATTTGTGCAGTATACCACTTAGAGATAGACTTCTGATCTCGGCATTCATGGGCTTTTCATGATTATAGTTGGTATCACCGACAGTGTCATTCTCATACTATTCCTGTGGAGTATCTGACAGCATGTGAGTCGGACACCATATTTTTAATGAAAAAGCTTCAGCTTTTTGGAGGGTAAATCGAGCATGGAACATAAGACCACTTTCAAACTGATATGTAACATACGATACTAATTGCTGAAACTACAAAACGGAATTTCCTGAGTTGATTCTGTTACTCAGGACTCTACTGGAGCTTCCTGATGACACGTAGAGGCGGTTGATATTGTTAACAAAGAGTCGAGTCGTGTACCCATGTATACAAGTCATTTTAATCGGCATAAACACAACCCATGTGGATGATATTTCCAAACTACTTATCTACTACAATCTCGTCTTATTTGTGCATCATGGCATGGAAACACATGTTGAGGTGATATTGGAACCCTAATCAGGAAATGGTCGCAACTCAGTGTGGTCCGTAGTTGATTTCAACAAAAAATTGCAAGCTATCTCAGGAACCATGAGGATAGTGCTGGTTGTTGCTGTGCGGCCGTGCCTGCTACGTCTTCAACTTCAAGCCTCACGTTGTCATCATGAGCCGATACGTTCTCCTTAGCAGTTGTAAGGCTTCCACAACTTCCCAACATAAGTTCGAATCCCATGTAAAATGCTAATGCCTAATATACGAATAGCATCCAGGTTACGACTTATTCCAAGTAAGTATTCTGCATACCGGTTTAACTCGATCCAAGGGTAGAGCTAATCATCTGAGTTCAAATCCTACTACGAGGTCCACTCGAGATCAGAGATTTTTTACTTCCAAAGAGTGTGTTGCGACTAAGAGTACCCTTAGCCTTAGGATTAGATATCTAAAATGCAACATCAGCCTCTACCAAACCCAGGGAATGCAAAATATTTTCTTCTGAGGAAAACAGAAAACACCATACATATTTCTTATTAGGAAAATTACATTTAACCCCCTAAAGTATTGAGCAGTGACACATGATCCCATCAAATTTAAAAATATTAAACATGAAATAAAATCGTATTATTTGGTTACAAAATTATATTAAACAAGTTCATAAAAATATCATATGTACATTCTTCACTGGTTTTAAAAAAATTGAATTATTTTGACACAAAATATCATTTAAAAAAGTTAGTTTTAAAAAAAAAATTGAATTATTTTGACACGAAACATTATTTAAAGAAATTGATAAGGGGTAATTCGTATATTTTAAAGTTTAGAGAGATCATGTGTAATAGTTGAATAGTTCATGGAGGTTTTATGCTATTTTTTCTTACTTATTTTTGAGTTCTGAAACCATCTTAACATAAAAATTAAAAACTAGGAGTGTTGCATAGGACTATGGTCTGTGCTAACGGGATACATCTGCCTGGCCAAGGAAGTGATAGAAACTACGAGAAATCTCGACCATTTAGAAACTATGAGAAGTCACTAACCAATTCAAGATTCGTGATCGGATCTTGTATCATGCATATCTTGCATTTCGACTTCCATATGAGACCCGCGCATGAATTTTGCATGATCAGTTGCTTGCAGTATCTGCCTTTCCATGAACACTGATATTGCATGTATACTGGGAGGCTTATCGTCTATCGATATTAGAGTAGATGCGTGAGAATACAGAAATAAAGAAGACAGGGGCACGTAAATTGCAGCAAAGAGCCGTTGATTTCGCATGTCGAGAGTTATCTCTAGTACTTCACAGACTCTGAAGTATTTTTTTAGTGTGCTTGGTCTATCACGACGGAAGGACAACCTCAGGATAGAACATCATGGGATATTCATCCTACTACATGCATTTCCTGTAGCACACATCTTTTTTCCTCGAGGGCAAATTAAGTCCATTCATAGTATGCACCCATCAAGTTTTCCTGTCGTCGACCGATTTCCATGAAGGGAAACAGAACCAAGTAAGAAACGACTCTACTGAACCACCATTCAGAACGTCAAAAAGTTGCTACTCATAAGCCTTGCACCTTGCCGATAAAAGTAGTCGTAAACACCAAACTGCCTGGTTAATTTCAGTAATGCAATGAGACAATAACCAAAGATTTTTCCTTAAAAAAAAAAACATACTATGATTGGTAATGCAATCAAGAAAGACAAACTTCAATACAAGTGTCAATGCTCAAAAAATACGAAGAGAACGTAGACAGTACCAGCAGCGAAGGTATACTTTATTCTTTACCTAAAGTTACCCTCTTATCTACTGTAATAAACTCTATAATACGATCAAGAGATCCTAAAAAGACTACTACACTAATAGAATAGAGAAAACTAACTGGAGCAGACAGAATAACAGCTTTAAGCATTCTAATGATTAAACCAGGACGGTCCTGTTGTTGTACGCCGTCTCTTCTTCTTCCTCTTCGTCCTCGCCAGACATCTCTTCGAGTGATTTACGATTTGATTCAGGAACCATCAATGTGCAAAAGAATCCCAAAATGCAGATGGCCCCCAGGATCATGAGGGAGTTCCTTACACCGACCGATACCAGCAGGATATCCAGCGTCTGTCTTTGCAGGGTTCTGGTTTTGAGCCAAATACAAGAACCCAAATGCTCCTACAATTGCACCTGCCTTACCTGATGCAGCCGATATACCATGGCAAGTAGACATCAGCCGAGCAGGGAAAATCTCAGCAGGAACCACGAACGTTGTGATGTTGGGGCCGAAGTTGGCGAAGAAGAAAGTGAGGCCGTACATTATGATGAATCCAATCCGGTTGTCGGGGTGAGTCCA
>JAOVYX010015314.1:0-28395 GCA_035668315.1 Drosera spatulata
GTTTGCCGTTGATTTGCAGGCTGTCAAAGTTTCTGTAAAATTGGGTAGTCGTTGGGGTCAAAGATCAGCTGGAAAAAAGTGATGGTGGGTGCGGTTTGAAACCTTAATCTCCAGCTGGTTCATGTAGCATTTGTATTTGCCAGATTTCTTATCATGAGATATCATATATAAAGAAAACTGCAGATATTATGTCAGTATTCAGTTTCTGCTCTTTAGAGCATCCACGTGGTGCAAAGAAAAAGTAGACTCCAAACCGTGTGGAAAGTGAAAAATAGAGAGGATAAAAAATATGAAAGACTTCAAAATATTAATGTTTGCAATGAGATTTTTGGTGGAGACAAAAAGAAAAAAGAAAGAACCAATGAAGAATCAGATCATCGAGTGGAGCAGTGAGACCGACTCTTTTAGGGGCACAAAAGCGAACTCGAGCAGGCCAGTTTCATTTATAGCTCCTTCAAATTTGGAGAGGAAAATGTGCACCATTGGGGAAGGTTTTTGTGTTTGTAGTCTCCATATTTAGAGCTTTGTCAGAGTTGAGTGTGAAAATGTGCACCGTTGGAGATGATTTTAGAAATCAAAGCAGAGAAGAACCAGAATGATGCATCTCATATTTGTTAAGCGTTTATTAAATCGTAAATACGCAAGTGCACGTGTTGTTAATCAAAATAAAGAGAAAAGTAAGAGTATCGTCCCACGACGAACTACGTTTCTAAGGATCGATGATTGTAGTCCTAAATGGGCCAAACGTTAGTAATTGAATGTGGTTTTAAACTAGTGTAACTAAGGAAATGAGAAATTATGCTAAACGCTAACCTAAACATCAAATGATAAGGATGTGAAGATAGGGTCGTGATCTCATTATCGTAGTATATGATCATTCTGTTTTACTCTAATCTAGTTGTCCATTTAGGCATTTAGGTTGTTAGTCGGGGATCCCTAAGCTATATCTTAGTCCCTCTCGAGGCCTAAGGTGACGAACTGTTGTCACCAGTCCTACTTTCTTTGTGGACCAAGGAGAAAGGGGGTAAATCTCACTACGCGTTACCTCAACGCATCTCTACGATAAGTTAACACAACTAACGAGTGGCGTGCATGGTGGTTCACCTAAAATGACTACGAGAGCCACGCAAGCAACAACTCAAGATGAGGGTTGTTTAGGCCATGTATACAACTATCCTCTCGGACTCAATGCAAACTACAATATCGACGCAAGGTGATCAATCAAGCGAGGCACTACATTCGACAACCAATACACAACCATAAACAATGATTGAATAAGTAGATCAAAGTATGTAAATGATCATAACACTATTCAAATTACATCACGATCTTAACCAAAGATTTAGCTCATGATTTAAGGTTAAGACAAATCATAAAACACTTAATCAACATACAAACCATCATCGTTTTACATATCAAAATCTATGAGGAGATGAAACCGAAGATGAATCTCCAATCACTCTCTTGATGAATCTCGTCTTGAATCAATAATGCTTCGATTTCAACTTGATCCAATGCGATTTAAAGCTATGAAGAACCCTAAACTTTTTCTCCATATCCTTGATTTCATCTCCCAAACAAATGATGATTATGTTTAGGCAAAACAAGGAGCTTTATACAATGGGAAACATATCTCGCGTCCTAGGAAGATAGGTCGTCACCCGGGAAACAAAGCATGTATTCTCCACTGGTTTGAAAACAGTTCTCGCCCTGGGATTCGGTGCGTCGCTCGGACGACAGGACTTCAAAAATCATTCTACCTGGACTGGTTCACTCGCGCCCTGGGTGTTGTGGTCACTGCTCGAGAAACAAAGCCTCCACATGACTCCCGATGTGCTCCGTTCTTGCTTCCTCGCTAGAACGACATCCGTTTTCAATGCATCTAATCTCGTTTTGCTCGTTTTTCGCCTACGAACACATTGAAACATCGATGCTTGCAAAATGAGCAAAATATAGCAAGTCTAGTACAATGCGACTAAAACACATCGAGAAACGGATACAAAAATACATGATCGCAACACTGTTTTAACTCAAACTCTCCCAAGCTTGAGCTTTTGCTTGTCCTCAAGCAATGTGTTGAGTATAAATCCTTAATGCATAGAAATTGAGTGATTACTAAAATTTAGTTTATGCATCAAGTCTAGTACGGTATGACTCAAAATCATTAAGAAACGGATACAAAAACACATGATCGCAATGCTGTTTTAACCAAAACAACTCCCCCGAGCTTGAGCTTTTGCTTGTCCTCAAGCAATGTGTTGCGTATAAACCCTTAATACATAAAAATTGAGTGATTAATAAACTTTAGTCTAAGATAGTTTTAGTATGCATCAAGGTTGAGGACTCATCTGCTTGAAAAGTGAGTCTATAATGTGTGCGTAGTAAGGCTGGTTCAAAGTGGAATGTAACACAGTTGACAGCATTGAGGTCATGAGTAAAGGGACAGTAAGTCTTGTTCATTTTAACATCTACAGCAAAGAATGGTTAAGCCTGAAAAGTTTCTGCATAAAGGTTTACTGCAATAAGGCATAATGCAGTAAAGCTGAGTGAAGCAGAAGGGTTCAGATGAAGACAATATTTCTATAGCAGTGTCAATGTCCTTTCTGCTTCAAGATCAGAAGTCGCGGGTGAGACAATCTGTATCCAGGAAGACATGAAAACGATGTTTCAGGGAAGGAAGAATTCAGTAATGGCTACATTTCTTGGAGTTACCTATAAATACTAGTGTGTGATGTCCAGAATAATAACCTTTTGGAATTTTCAAAGCTCTGAACTAAACTGTACAGTAAGGCTACCAAGTGAACATTTCTGTGAAATTGATTGTTAAAGATCTGAACCACCAATCTGAAAGCAAGCTTGTGAAGCAAGGAAAGCATAGTCTAAGTGTGTGGAAAACAAGATCAAGAAGCTGATTCAACTCGTGATTAGGAGAAGAGTAGTTCTTGATATTGGTTTGTGTTGTCATTTACATACTGTAAAATGACTGGTTGATTGTGAGCCTAAAACAATCACACTTAGTACTATCCTCTTGACATATCACACTGATTGTCAAGGGAAGACTGGAATAAGGGATATAGCCGTATTTTAGCTATATTGCCTAACCAGTATGAAAATCCTATGAGCAATTACTTTACTGCTTTCAAAACATTTAACCCTACTTCTAATCAACCTCGGCATAAAACTAACCTCAAAGTAACAAACATTACTGCAGTAAGGTTGGGCATTACTATAGTATATCCTAAACAACTATCAAACTAATCTTCATTAGTTTGGATGTAACTTTCGAAAAAAAGACTATCCACCCCCTTCCCCTTTTAGTCTCAACTATAGGCGTTTTGGCATTTCACAATGGAAGCGAGGTTAGACAAAACAAGATCATCCTAACATGCAAGTGCTATACCTCGAGATGTTAACAAACCAATTCATCGTTCCCTTACGACCACTTACATGATCACATCCTAATATCACCACACTGTTTTCAAGACAAGGAATCTCTCTTACCATCGCACATGATTGCGAGGATCATTATATATATATATACTCTAATCATGTAAACACAACCCGAATGAGACAATAAGTTATAAGCATTACATACTAACCACCTTCTTACCCGAACCAAGTGTACATCGCGATCCAATATGAAGCCCAGACAAATAAACAAAAAAAAAAAAAAAAAAAGGTGAAGAGAGGTAGGCTATTTAGTCATGTGGAGCTCGGGTTTAAAGGGTAGGAATGTGGTACGAGTCAAAACAATAGCGTATCTCTACATCCATCCCCATCAAGGCATCACGCCTTGAACAAAAACATACAAACAACACTAAACCAAACATACAAATCCTCGAGTCATCCCTTTATCAGTATTGGTGATTTCTTGAAAAACACATTTTGCTCTTTTTTTTTTTCGATTACAGAAGAAAGAGACAAGGCACCATGGTCTTGGCACATTGTATGCCATATTTACAACATTACAAACAATCTATCCCATAAAATGTATCCCTCCTATCACCACTTTGACTTGTACCTTTGATAGGGTTTAAAAGGGTTCTTTTGTGGAACTTTCATGGCATGAACAATAGAGAACAACTCCAATAGCAAGTATAAGCATACCCAACCAAAATGATACATCACATAGAATACGAGATGCAAGGGAGAAAAATAAACGGATAATAGCGTTAGGTAAGGGAGGTCCAAAGGGTTATGGTAACACAACAAAGTGGTATCCATGATCTACGATGCACACCTTTCCGCATTACCACTATCGAGTAGCTTCTAGCTCAAGCTTGATATATTATAAGAGTCTAACCTTATCGTTGCCTCACCATCCCGTGTTCTAATCCCTATCCCCATGCCTAACTCAAAAAGTCAAGTAAAATGAAATTTCGAATGTGCTCTGCCATGAAATTGCAAAGGTTGTCATCTTAGGCAGGTAACTTTCTCGAATATGGCACTTTTTTTTCATAACTAAAAGTTAAACATGTTTTGGCATTTCTACAAAGCTCATGTCTCATTACAAGGCTCTAATGACAAGCTAACTCAAGCTCCCCCCTACGCACAAAGTCATACGGCACAACATCATGAACTAAATATAAGACAAACCATGACTCAATAAAGAAACAGCACAACCTAGACCTAGACTCGACACAACCACCCTATGTGAACTCCAACTCGCTACTCCCCGAAACTTATTGAAAGCATAGACCTTGATGCGATAAAATAAAAGATAGAAGTATAATAAAGAAGCAGAGTTAGAGTGAACTCGTCTCAAGTGTTAGATGAACCCGAAAGGCCATCACTTGACGTTCGCCTTGATGCTGCAGGCGATAGTGGGCCGGTCGTGGTGGAAAGTAGAGGAAGATGTTGCGATCACCATGTTGGATGTGATGAAGTTATTGTAGAAGGATGTCTTGTGTGTCCATGATGTATGTCAAACCCTCGGTGTGAAAGGAATCGAGAGCTCCCACGCACTATGGTCCATGACCGAGAAGGGGTGGTGCTTCCAAATAGAGAGGTTCGTTGATCGAAGCCGACAAAAGATGACCCTTTATGTGCGATCGGGGTCCAACGGGTCTCGGCCTCTTCTTCGGTGGTTTCTCCTTGAGAATGCGTGTGGCAAAGGTGCGGTCGAACTCGTCCACATCCTTTGCCATAAAGTCAAGCTCGTTTGTTAGTACCCCCGCCTTGAGGCAAAGGCCCGTGATAAGGTGGGCGTGCCCATAGTAGCGCGAGAACATTCCTCCTTGAATGTTGTTGACAAAGTAGACGAGAGAGCAAAATGGCGTGCGTGCAAGGTCAAGGAAAGCTTGTTAAGAAGGTGAGAGATCACTTCCGCCTTCACGGCGGAGATATCCAAGCGATCGGAGCTCAGAAAATTTTTGTTGATAATGAGATGTTGAAGAGCACAAGCCATGGGCTTGAGGTGCTTGGCCGGGAAGTGGACATGGTGGTTCCTGGTCACATCCATCGTCTATTGGCATCCACTTCCCTCTTCACAAAGAGCCTCAAGAATTTCATCTTTGTTTGGATCTTGGAAGAGGACCTTTGGTTGTCTTCGTCCGGGGTAAAGGATAATCCTCCTACGGGGACTTGAGAAATGATCTTATAGAGTCCTCGTCCCACTTCACGGGCCCGTCCCGCACCATCGTGACATAGTCGTCATAATTGGCCTCCGCTGCATTGGCACAAATTTGCACCATAAGATTCCCATAGCCAGGATTGTGATATTTGAATAAGGTGTTCCATGAACGATCACTAATCCATGCCAAGATTCGCGAACTCATCATATCTCGCTCCATGACCATGTCGCGTGAGCGAATGAAGGGTAGCGCTTAGTAGCTCCCTTTGAGATGAACTTGGCAAGGCTCAGAGGAGGACGGACCTCTTGGCTCGTCGTGGTGGCCGATTTCCTTTTCTTAGAGGTAATCGACTTCTTGGAGCGTGGGCTTCATGAGGAGGAAGCAATCGCCTTGCCCTTTGATGCTTGCTTGTCACCGGCCATTGTATATAAACAAAAATGCGAGCGTCACTTTCTCAAATCAACCAGTACAAAAGGGGTGTGGTAGTGATCGAAATGGGAACATGTAAGCACCATATGAACAATGCTAGTGTGTCAACATATACTCGCACAACATTCACATGCTAAACACGATGAACAGTCCATAGTGACATTTTATCAAACAGTTCATATGCCTGAAAATTTAATCACCCAAAACAACTAACTTGTTTGAACCAAACACAATCAACTACACAATCCCTGCACAATCTCATCGATGCACAAACAAACTAGATCAGAACCTAGATCAAAACACAATCTCATTTCTACACCACATCCACCACATAGAGCAAAACCTCAAATATCCTCTCCTATAACACATAATTCACAAGCTCAACAAATTTTTCCAAGCTTAAGCTTCCTCAACACCCCACATAAAAACTGTACAACTCCACCATCTCATGTTTATAGATGGGAGAATGAACTAAAGGTTTAGAGTTGTGAACATACCTTGATATGGAGTGAATTTAAGAGTTAGAAGCAAGGGGAAGATCGATTCACATGCTGATTGGAATGGTTAGGGTTTCATGGTGGAGGAAAATGTGTTTGGGTAAACAACTTAGTTGTTTATGCGTGTGTTTGAGTTGTTGTGTTGATGCGTGGTGTTGATGCCAGTGCCCGGGTGAGGGGAAGGGTAAGGTCAGGGCGATGGAGTTGCTAGAAGAAAGGATTTAGGGTGGATTTTGCCCCCGCTACGTTGCGAAGGAGTTCAGGGAGTGTTGGAGGGTTTTTGGGCAGTGGGGTTTTGTTGAAAGCTCGCCCGGGCGAGGGTTTAGGTAGTGAGGGCGCGGATTGGGATGGAAGGCAAAGGGGTTTAAGTGATTTCTTGCCGGGACAATGAAGAAGGAGATGTGCAGGAGCAATGAGGGACACAGAGATAGAGGGTTTGAAAATGATTCTAGCCCGTGCAGAGGTTTGGGATGGCCAGGGTGAAGATCTGGAAGGGAGATAGTGGTTTTAGCGGAATCTGTCGCCCGTGCAATGGTTTGGGGTTCAAGGGCACGATAGCTGAATGTATGGCAGAGGGGTTTAGGTGGATTATTTCCCGGGCAAGGATTAAGCAACACTCGAGCGATGTGCTAACATGGCTCGAACAAATCTCGGGGTCAATCAATTACCCGAAACGAATCGAAATTCAATCAAATTCAAATCAACATTAGATATCATTGAGTTTAGAATGCATACCGAATAGTTGTTTCGAACACAACATTCGTTAAAATACAAGATACCATTATTTGATGATTCCCCATGTCGTCTTGACTCGCAAAGTTCCCTCACCAGGAGCTTCTTTTCATTGGGTTGTTACCTACAAAACATTACAACGGCAACTACGAGAAGACGAACTACGAACAACTAGTGTTAAAACACTTATTGAAACATGAACTAGCTAAAAACTCCCTCCTGGGTTGTCTTTCATGTAGCGCTTGCTTTAACGTCCTCGACCCGACAAAATCACGCTCTTCACGGCTTCGTCAATGCAAATACGCTTTAATTTGTTGACCGTTAACCATAAATCTAGAATCTTTGTTTTCGACCTCTACCGCTCCGTATGGAAAAACCTTCGTAATCATGAACAGGCCAAACCACCAGTACTTGATTTTTCTAGGAAAGAGGCGAAGGCGAGAGTTGTAAAGCAATACCTTTTGCCCTGGATAAAAATCATGATGAATAATTCGTTTATCATGCCATGACTTAACACGCTACTTTATAGAGCTTAGCATTATCATAAACTTTCTCACAGAATTCATCGAAGTCATTGAGCTCAAGAAGACGTTTCTCCCCCGTCGTCTTCAAGTCAAATTTAAGAACTTCGTCGCCCAGTATGCTCGATGTTCAAGTTCCACCGGGGGGTGGCAAGCCTTCTCGAACACCAAACGGTAAGGGGACGTTCCAATAGAAGTTTTGAAAGTGGTCCGATACGCCCATAATGCATCATCTAGCTTTCGAAACCAATCTTTTCTCGAAGCATTCACCGTTTTCTCCAAGGTTCACTTCAATTCATGGTTGGAAATCTTCACTTGATCGCTCGCTTGAGGATGTGTTATTCACAGAGATACAACCTAGAGGGGGGATGAATAGGTTGTGTAAAAACTTTTTGATATAATGCAGCAGAGTGTTCAACTAGTATGCACTGATTATTCTTGCAAACTGCAAGATGTGTCGGCTGCAGAGACTTATGCTTTAAAGGTTGTCTCTTTGTGCTGCTTAACCTATTTCTAACAGATTTAATATTCAAAGTAAAATAAAGAAAGACAAGAACACAAGATTTTATACTGGTTCAGACATTCGTTATCAACTGATCAACAAGAGCTTAGTCCAGTGTTTCCTTGGTGACCGTTGAAGCTAATCCAAGAGGTGAGTTCACTATCTTCTTGTTTCTGCCTTACAAGAGAACCCCTTTACAAGTCTACAGCTTGCTAAAGGCGAAGAACCTAGATCCTTGCACAAATCCTTTCTTGGACTTTGCTGTTGCTTCTTGTTCTTCAGAGCAGACTAATGAACTCCTTTATTCCTGTTCTTTGTTTCAGCTTACTCGGATGATTGCACAATGTTTTCTGATTTTTCTTCTTTCTAAGAATGTTCAAAAAATCATCATCATCTTTTTTTTTGAGCTTCTTTGATCCCCCTTTATAGGCTGAGGGAATGAGAATCCCTGACTATACTATTTAGATGTTGACAGCTTTGTCTGTTTGCTCACAGTGACCCTATCACTGATATTGACAGACTTGCTTCAGCTTTTTTGATCCTAATATAGATTCTCCATACCTCAAATCTTCGATTTGACCAATCCTTTGATCCTTGTCCAACCTTCCAATCAGCTCTGCTGCACCCAGTCTGCTATAACTTACTCTGCACGCAGTACCGTTGAGACCTCGTCTGCACCCAATCACTGCTGCAACCTCGTCTGCACTCAGCGCTATTGTAACCTTTTCTGCATTGCTGTGTTGGCCCTTATCAACAAGATTGATCCTAGATCCTGAAGCATTTATAGGTCTTTTGCTGTCCATGTATGTCTTAGCTGCCTTGCTGAAATCTCCCTGTAGTAGTCTGCATCTGATGGCTCACAATGCTCTCCATCTGTAAACGTCTGCTCTTTCGCATCAAACCTAGACTGCAGATTACTAACATGATTTCCAGCCTAAGCATACTAACCGCATCATGGTCAAACTCCTAAGTTTCGTTCATCAATTTCTATACTAATGGAGGGATTGCACATTCCTATCAGGATGGTAAAGCGTTGCCACCTAGTGACGAACTCCGTACTTAGCAAGCAAAGTTTCGAATTATCGCTTACAAAAATACTTGCCACCGTCACTAATTATAGCCCTCGGATTGTGAATATGTTCTTCTTCAAGAATTTGGTTACTACCCGAGTATCATTGGTTGGAGTATCTACGGCTTCGACCGATTTCGAGACGTAATCCACCGCAACAAGAATGTATTCGTTCTTAAAAGAGGATGGAAACGGCCCCATGAAGGCGATACCCCAAACATCAAAGAGTTCGACCTCCAACATGACATTCAATGTCATCTTATTGAGGGAAGAGATCTTCCCGGTTCATTGGCATCTATCACAACTTGCTACATAAGAATGGGCATCCTTGAACAAAGAAGGCGTGCCTTAGCGGCTGTTTGTTTTCCTCCAAAGTGACCGCCACACTCCAAATAAGGCTCGTTCCACATAGAATCGCATATCATGAAGGAACTTCTTCTTTTGTTGACTAGATATCTTCAACGGTAGTTAACATAGTCCGCATACCATGGAATATTTCTCATGTCCACCGTAGAGAGTTGCTCATCCGGGAGGGTCTCCTTGATACCCACCAACTCATCACCATGTCTTCATATTTCTCGAGCCTCGAAAGATGCTCCGCTACAAGACTATTCATCCCCTTCTTATCTTTGGTCTCCAAGTCGAACTCTTGTAGTAAGAGAACCCAACGGATGAGTCAAGGCTTGGCATCCTTCTTCTCTATGAGTTACTTGATTGTTGAATGATCGGTGTAGATGATCACCTTCGTGCCAATCAAGTATGGACGAAACTTGTCAAAGGCGAAGACTACGGAGAGAAGTTCCTTCTCCATTGTGGTAGTTGAGTTGAGCACCCGTGAGAGTTTGGATTGCACAGTATATAGAATTGAAAGCCTTCTCCTTCTGTTGTCCCAACACCTCCCCAACGGCGTAATCACTAGCACCGCACATCAACTCGAATGGAAGATCCCAAGACGGTGTAATCATAAGCGGAGCGGATACTAATGCCCTCTTCAAATGCTCGAATGTTTTGAGGCACTCGTCATCAAAGAGGAAGGGAGTATCCTTCTCAAGTAGGTTACATAGTATCTTGGTGATCTTTAAGAAATCCTTGATGAATCATCGATAGATACCGGCATGATCAAGAAAGCTTCGAGTGCCTTTAATGTTAGAAGACGGAGGGAGCTTGTCAATCACATCTATCTTCGCCCAATCAACCTCAATGCCCCTAAAAGATACTTTGTGTCCTAAGACTATGTCTCCCCGCACCATGAAGTGGCACATCTCCTAATTCAAGACCAAGTTGGTCTCAAAACACCTTTTGAGCACAAGAGATATGTTCGCCAAGAAAGAATCATGAGAAGTTTCAAAGACGGAGAAATCATAAATGAATACCTCAATGTAGCACTCCATCTTATCCAAGGATATCGTCATCATACATCGTTGGAAGGTAGCTAGTGAGTTGCACAACCCAAAAGGCATTTGTCGATAAGTAAACGTACCATAAGGGAATGTGAAGGTCGTCTTCTCTTGGACTAGCGTTGCTATGGTGATTTGATTGCAGGCAGAGTGCCCGTCAAGTAAGAAATAATAAAAATCATCCACCAACTGATTAAGCATTTGATCTACGAATGATAGAGGAAAGTGCTCCTTTCTAGTAGCCTTATGGAGCTTGCGGTGGTCGATGCACACTCTCCATCCCATCATAATTCGAGTTGGGCTCAACTCGTTGTTCTCGTTCTTGACTACCGTCATGCCACCCTTCTTTGGAAAAACTTTAAGGGGACTCACCCATTCACTATCCGAGATAGGATAGATGATACCCACATCTAAGAGCTTTAACACCTCCTTTCATACCATTTCTTTATGTTGGGGTTGAGGCGCCTTTGATGCTTGAAACTTGGCTTGAAATTGTCCTCCATAAGGGATCTTGTGCATATAACAGGATTGGTGAATGCCTTTAATATCATCGATCGTCACCCAATGGCGGACTTATGCTCTCTAAGCACTCTCTGAAGCTGATCTTCCTCATCCACTCTCAAGGTGGAAGATACGATAACCGGAAAAGAAGAGGAAGGACCAAGATATGCATACTTGAGGTGGGATGGTAGAGGTTTCAACTCTAAGGTAGGAGCTTCATCTTCCTTCTTTGGCGGATCACGTATCAAAGGCTCAACCCTAGAATTTTGCATAGAAGATAGTGGAGCCTTAGAACATATTCCATCAAAGAAGGGTCTTCGTCATCCTCCATACCCAAGAGATAAGCCTCAAGAGAATCATTATATAAGTTGCCAAAAGTCTCTTGGGCATATTCATCAACCACATCCAAGCGTATACAAGAAGGAACTTCGTCATGGCATTTGATCACTTTGAACACATCGAATGTGACCTTCTCGTCTGGGATGCTAGAGAGACCTTTCCATTGCACACATAAATGATAATACTTTCCGTAGCCAGGAATGGACAACCAAGAATAATTAGGACCTCGTCGTCCTCCTCAATGTCAAGTATAATAAAATCGGCCGGAAAGATAAGAGATTCCACTTTAAAGAGCACATCCTCAATAATGCCTCGAGGATAGATGCTAGAGCGATTCACGAGTTATAGATATATAATAGTGGGGCATGCCTCTTCAAGCTCCAATTTCCTCAAAACTGACAAGGGGTTCAAGTTAATGGAAGCACCTAGATCACATAAAACTTTAGAAAAGACACAATTTTCATTAGTGAAACTCCCGCGATCCTTAAGCTTTTATGAAAATTTAAGTTGGATGATAGCACTACACTCCTCGTTTAGCTTCATGGTTTCAAAATCTTTGAGCCTTCCCCTCTTAGAAAGAATCTCCTTCATAAACTTAGCATAGTTTGGCATTTGAGGTAAAGCATCGGCAAGCGGAATATTGACATAAAGACGTCGAAATATTTCAAGAAACCTGTCAAATTGCTTATCAAGTTTATGCTTCATGAAACGTTGAGGATATGGAACATTAGGAACATAGGAGGCAGGGTTGTTTGGAAAGAGTTTAGAAGTTACACTAGGTGGAACAACCGGTTCACCCGCCTTAGGTTCCTCATGGTCTTCCACCACTTGCTTCCCTTTGTCACCTTTCGAACAATCAGGATCCTTGAGCACTTTCCCGCTCCTTGTGGTTATGGCCTGCATGCTCCTTGGGGTTCGTTTACGTAGTGCTAGGGAGTGTCCCTTGGGTACATTACGTCAAGAGACTTGCAATTTACCTCACTTGGTTCTCAAGGTTCTTCAATGAAGCACCATGACTTTGCAAGATGGTGTCATTACGTTGGAATTTCTCGTCCGTCTTTGCAATGTATGTAGCCATGATGTCCTCAAGATTAGGCTTGGGAGGTTGAGGAGGTAGTGCTTGGTTAAACCCGGTGGAGGTCCTTAGGCTGCTTGATTATTCCTTCGAGAAAACCCCAGATGGTTTCTTGGATTGTTCGGATTATAGAACGTATTCCCTTGAGGAGGCCGAGGGTAGGCTTGACCATGGTTCGCTTCTTCGATCATTTATGCTCGCACCATACAGGAGTGGAGATAGCACTCGGCGCTAGCATTAAAACCTCCACAAAGATCACACAACACGGAGGAGAAGAATATTGACAAATATGAGCTTGAGCACTCGAGCTTGTGGCCAAAGCACTCACTTGCTTTGTCAAAGCTTCTAATTGCTTGAAAGTAGTAGTTGCCACACCAAGTTCTAGCAACCCCGGTGCTTTCTTTGGAGTATAGCGTTTATAACGCCATCGATACTCCCCTTCGGCCATCGTTTTTAGCAAGCCATAGGCCTCTTGGTATCCAAATTTCATGAAACAACCCTTCATCGCTACATCAAGTGAACACCTCACATCAGGTCATAGCCCCTTGAAGAAGCTTTCGATTTGCAACCAATCGGGCAAACCATGGTGTGGGCACTTTGTAAGGAGCTCCTTGAACCTCTCCCAAGCTTCATGGATGGTGTCGGTGTCAAATTGAGTAAACGACGAGATATCACTTTTTAGCTTTTTGGTTTGGACGAGATATCGGTGTCAAATTGCGAGGAATGTTTGGGCAAGTTCGTCCCATGTGGTGATGGAAGCCGATGGAAAAGAGAATAGCCATTTTGAGGCCTTTCCCATTAGAGAGGAAGGAAAGAGGTGTAGGCGTATGGCTTCTTCACTCACTCTATTCGCCTTAACATTGTTTTCCTCCATTAGGAAACGTTTCAAGTGGTTGTTTGGGCACTCATGGGGAAGACCGACGAATTGCTCCGCTTGTATCATTTTTATAAGTGAGGATTTGAGTTCAAAATTCCTTGCTTTTATTACCGGAGGGAGAATGGCATTATAATTTCCCCAAGACGCGTGGCATCGGTTGGACTTGCATAGGTCTCACGCCTTAACCACCTTGGTTGGCGGCCGCCAAAGGGGCTTGCACATCTATTTGAGCTTGTATGTTCAGTCGAATTTGAAAGAGAATCTATGGTGGGTCTCCACCCTCCAAGGGAGGAACTTGGTTCATATCCATTAGATAACTGCTAGAATTAGCTAGTTGTTGCTTATAATTCCTTCAAAAGGTACGCTTAATGTCGGGATCGTATGGACCATGTGGTGGCCTGCGCATACACCGAGGAGAAGACCTATAAGACAAACATAAGAGTTCTCAACAACTCAACTCGGTATAGTTAAGATGAAGTATAGAAATAGAAGGAAAAGAAATATTTGATCTAGAAGAACTAGCTACGTCGATGGTAGAAACTCAAAGTCCTTGACAACGACGCCAAAAACTTGTTGAGCGTTTACTAACTCGTAAATACGCAAGTTCATGTGTCTCTTATCAAGTACTTCCTCTGTCTCATTAAATTTGCAACAAATGGACCGTGGACATTTTTGGTTCTTCCCCACCCTAAATTTTCAAGCTTCTGCCATCAAACATTTTGGGGCCAAAGTCAAAATTTCAAATTTTCTTAATTGAATCACAAAAAAGAGGGAAAGGACCGTGGACAAGTGGAAAAGAACTTGGCATATTGCTTTTTCATCCAAACAATAACAAAAGAAGACTAGAGAAGACTAGGGGTAATATCGTCCATTCAACCATGAAAACAACCCAAATTCGAAAGGGTGCAAACAATCCAGGATTGCCATATTTGGAAAAAATGATGCAAAAATAACGGGATGAAGAAAGTAATAAAGAGGAGAGTAAGAGTATCGTCCCACGAAGAACTAGGTTTCTAAAGATCGATGATTGTAGTCCTAAATGGGCAAATGCTAGTAATCGAATGTGATGTTAAACTAATGTAAATTAGGAAATGAGAAACTATGCTAAACAATAAGCTAAACGTCCAATGATAAGGATGTGAAGATAGGGTGATGACCTCATTATCCTAGTGTATGATCATTTCATTTTACTCTAATCTAGTCATTCATTTATGTGTTTAGGTTGTTAGTCAGGGATCCCTTGAGCTATATCTTAGTCCCTCTCGAGACCTAAGGTAAATCCCACTACACACCACCTCAATGCATCTTTATGAGATAATAAGGTGACTAGCGAGTGACGTGCACGGTTCCCCTAAAACAACTACGAGAGCCACATAAGTGGTCTCTCGACCTTACTTTCAACTCAAGGTGAGGGTTTCTTAGGTCATGTTTACACCTATCCTCTCAGAGTCTATGCAAACTACAATATCAATACAAGGTGATCAATCAAGCGAGGCACTACGTTCGACAACCAACATAGAACCATCAACAATGATTGAACAACTAGATCAAAGCATGTAATCACCACACAATGCAAACTACATCACGACCCTCATCGACGGTTTCGCTCATGATTTGAAGGTTAAGGCAAATCATCAAATACTCAATGAACAAACAAACCATCATTGTTTTACAAATCAAAATCTAAGAGAAGATGAAACTGAAGATGAATCTCGTATCACTCTCGTGATGAATCTCATCTCAAATCCACAATTCTTTGATTTCAACTCGATCCAATGAGATTTGAAGCTATGATGAACCCTAAAATGTTGTTCCAAACCCTTGATTTCATCTCTCAAACAAATGCTGATCATGTTTAGGCAAAACTAATGAGTGTGAAAATATGCATCATTTTCTTAATGTTAGATATGTGTTTTTGTCTGTTTTTGTCTTAGTTTGAGTCTTTTTAGCTTCTTTTATGGTTAGAGTGTCGATAGTGTCGTATTTCTTATTTTTATTGCAGGAATAAAGAGTATAGCATGATTTTGGTCTTAAGCTACGTGGAAGAAGAATTAAAGCTGAATTTCTGAGGTTCTGCTTGATCTTGAATAAGTCAAGACGTGTCTACTATTTTTTTGAGCTTTAAAATTCAAGTATGGCAGTTTTTGAGTGAGCACGGGTGTAGACACCCCATGGTCAACCACTTAGTTTTAATCTATAAGATTTTACATATTTTAATCAAATATACGTTATTAATAAAGTTTATAAAATATGAAATCATTTTAAGATCAAACCTTATCTTCTCAATTAATCCACGAGATTTTATATTTGTAAACTATATATATTCATACGATTTTAATAATATATGTCAAACATATGTATTAAGGATGTTATAATTATGTTTACAAACTATGATTGTAAATTTATAAAACATTGTTGTTTATAAAACGTGATTGTAAGTTTATAAAACATACACATTTGAGTTGATAAGGCCCAAAACCCGCGGCCCAACTTCCTCTCCACGCGGCCCAATTACCCTATCCCTCTTCTCCCTCAGCCGGCCCAATTCCCTTTCTCCTTAGTCGGCCCACTTCCTCCTCTTCCTCTAATCCTAGTTCCTTTCTTTTTCTCTCAATCAGCTGCCACAACCCCAGAAACAGCCGCCTCCGAATCCGCGGCCACGACACCACACGAGTTCGTGCTTCGAAAGGGCTCTCTCTCTCTCTCTCTCTCTCTCTCTCTCTCTCAGCTCTCGACTCTAAAAAAGGCTGGGATTTTTCGTTGGCAGGATTTTTTTTCTCTGATCTTGCTGGACCTGACTCTCCGGAGTCTTCTCCCTCACGATCTCTCCCCTCTTTGGCTCTATGCCTCCACCTGATATTCTGGGTTTTTGTTTTTAGGTTTGCGTCGTGATGGTTCGGCTTTTGTTCTTGGTGATTCTCGGTGGATTTTCTCATCTCTTTAGTCGGCGGCGGCTGTGGCCGGCATCTCGGTGGCGGCGGTTTGGTGGCTGGCTCTTGGCGGCATTGCTCCTTAAGGTTGAAGCGGCGCCGTGCTTGGATTGTATCTCCTTCTTTGATTCATCGATCCCTGAAGCAAGGTGTGAGCTCGATCCCTTTGAGGCAATGATGATCCAAAGATCTGAGCCAAAAAAATTATTTCTGTCAATTCGAATTTTGTGGCGCCGGTTTATGTTTTCTGATTTCGTATGATTTCTTTCGATTCACTTGCTCCGAGGATCCGATTTTCTATATGTTATCTTATGCGTGGCTATGTTGTTCTGGTTTCATCTGTTTGTTTGCGGACTTGACGTGTGCACTCTGACGTGTATCAATTCTTTGAAAAATGATGTTAAACCGATAAAGAACAGAATATTGTCTTGATTGGGATTGGTAATTATCAATGATGATGCTAAAATCTGAAATCGATTTGTCACGGTTTGAGATCATGTATCCTTAAAATCAATCTGTTTGGGTATCGGCTGTTTGTTTGGCTGACCCTCGCGATTTCACCATGTCCTGTTTAATCTACTGATGCAGTATAACTCCTGAAATTGATGTTTAATCGTTAAAAAAAAAAAAAAAAAAAACAGAAATATGCCCTTAGCTATCTATGCTGTGATTGGTTTCCGGTCGGTGATGATTAACTGTAAACCCCCTTAGAAATCTGAGGTCAATTATTTAATAATTTATCTCTTATCCTAATCAAACATGAAAAAAAAAAATTCAATATTTTTGCATTACAAATATGTTATATTAGAAAATATCACATTATAAATGGTCACATAAAATGTGTAACGTATAAAACATTAAAAATGTACTATTGAGATACATGATATTTTAATTACAATATAATATTACAAATATCATACGTAAAATATATAACATTTTAAGTCTATTTGAAACCATTAAAAAATGTCCTTATAAAAATGTATAACATTTTTCAAACATTAAAAATGTCCATACTAAAGTGTATATTATTTGAGTCAACTTTACACTATAAGTATGACATTTTAAATGATCACCTTAACACATAGAATGTGCGATACCAAACTTTATAAATGACTACTTTAAAATATTATAAATATTTATCTTATAACATTATGAATATTGACCTATTAAATGTATAATATATACATACCATATAAATGCTATAAACGATCACATAAAATATTATAAATGTTTGCCCATAAAAAACGTATAACATTTCATATAAAATATTATAAGATATCACAAATGTTTACACATATAATGTATTAACACTTTAAATCATATACAATGCTATAAGCTTCTACATAGGATGTATAAAACATCATAAATGTTCATGCAAAAACATTTTAACCAAATAAAACATTATAAATGACAAATATTAAATGTATAACATGAAACACTATAGATGTTCAAAATACATAACAAGTTAGAACATTATAAATGTCATACCCTAAAATGTATAACATGTGATCAAATAATACATTACAAATGTTGAACAATACAAAATGTATAACATTTAATCAATTAAGCATAATATAAAATATACAACCTAAAAAGTACAACATAATAATCACATACAACATTAAAAATATCTCATAACATTATAAATGTTTATTTCAAAAATACACTACAAATATCAAACATTAAAAATGTTCAACAATCAAAATACAAAACATTAAAAATGTATCCACAAACCTGGTCAAACCAACATTTAAGCCCATAATCATGGCATAATAAGCCCTAAATTAAGGCGAAAACATCTATTAAGTCTAAAACACGTTCTAAGCCGTTAAAAGACTTAATAAATTTCTGAACTACATGTGACTTGATCCCACAAGGGTATGTAGGCAGCCTTCACAGACGCAGTCGCATAAATTATAAGTTAATAATCAACCTTAACTCTAAGTTCATATCTGAACTACATGTGACTTGATCCCCCAAGGGTATGTAGGCAGCCTTCACAGACGCAATCGCGTAAACTATAAGTTAATAATCAACATTAACGCTAAGTTAACACACCTTAACTCTAAGTTCATATCTGAACTACATGTGACTTGATCCCACAAGGGTATGTAGGCAGACTTCACAGGCGCAGTCGCGTAAATTATAAGTTAATAATCAACCTTAACTTTGAGTTAACACACCTTAACCCTAAGTTCATGTTCGAACTACATAAGGCTTGATCCCTCCAAGGGTATGTATGCAACCATATCGATGCAGCCATAATAAACTCTAAGTTTTGATATTAACTAAAAGTTGCATAGTCCTAAACTACATTTGATTTGATCTCTATATGAGCATGTAAGCAGCCTTCACAAGCACAGTCGAAGAAACTATAAGTTAACCATTATTCCCAATTATAAGTTAAAATCATTTCAACTCTAAGCTAACACAACAATCAATTATAAATTTTAAACCAATGAATTACATTCGGTTTGATCCCTGTACGAGTATATAGGCGGCCGCAAGGCCCTGCATTAATTTAAAATTAATCAACTTTGTTTTCACGTGATTGACCTGATCTTAGTGTGAAATGGTAACTGTTTGCTGTTATTACTGACTCTCTATGTTGGTGTGACATCCCTAAGCTAGAAGCTATACAGAATCATACTCTTTTCGTATTTGTGTGTAATGTGTGTTAATTAACCTGATGCTGATATTTCGACGCTAAAAATATGTGTTCATGAAACCACCCTAAAATATTCTGTTCAAAATGGTAGGTTTAAGTCATGCATCATATGAGCGATCGTTATACGCGAGTGTTCGCTGATTCTATTTGCCCGGACGCGCCATGACAGTAGGACAGCATTATCTTTATCTCAAACTCTAGTCAGTTTGGGATGGTCAGGTATTTGCACGGTCGGAACTCCTACTCTTTTTTTTTTTGCATGGTGAGGGCGACATATGTATCATGAATGTGTGTGTTTATTTCCCGCTCTGTTTTCTTTTACTATACGTATGTTATTTATGCGTGATCACCTGATGTATAAAATTAGAGATTCTGATAAAGATTATTTTAGACATAGATTATTATTTAGCCATGTGCTTAAAATCATGTAAATTTATAAGACATCTTGTATTATTTTTATCCTACCAACATGTGGTATGGTATTTTTTATAAACATAGGATCATCTTGTATTATTTTTATGACCTACCGACATGTGGTATGGTTTTTGTTGTTATATGATTCACACAATGTAAAGTATAATTATAGGTTTATATAGGATTGGGAATCTTCACGAGAATCTTTAAAAAGGATTATATTGTGCTAACTCTTTGGATGACAGGTGTCATAGGATATATGTTAATATAGTTATAAACCATACGATTCATTATATATCTATGTCTAACGTCTTTGGTTGCAGGTTATCATTATAAATGAAATCCCATGGCAAAATATGTGTGTCAAGTTATTGGCAATGGTTTCATATTATGTTTCATCACTTACATGACATAGAATGCAAATCTATGTTGAAAAACTTAGGGACGACGAACAACAATCTTATTTTCTATCATCCAGGGTGCTTTAAGATTGATTATTACTAAAAATACGAACCTCTTTTATCTCTAAAAGAGTAAAAATCATTAGACTCAATAATCATAGGTTTTTCATCAAATGATTTCACATTGATACATTCTATGTGTGCGTATTTCGTGATTGATCTTGTTCCAAATATTTCCATATAATAAACATGTCATTAATTGAAAGCGAAGATGTTTTTAGGATCCTTTCACTTAGGGATCAGTAGAGATCATATAAGTGAGAGTGGTGGGTGTTAGTTCAAAACGCGACCTTTCCATTACTTAACTTAACCCCCGAACCTGAACTCCTAAAGTAGACCATTGCTCAAATCTCTAAAACTGATCTTTTCTAATTTGTTAGAAAATTAGGTGACGACTACAAAATCCTTCAATTAAGAGAAACTTAGGGATCACTTACACCAACAAGTTTCCTTCTTCACCTGTGAGACGCGGATCCCGGCCCTCACAACGTGATTTGCCAAATGCTTTCTGGAATTCTTTGAGCACGGGCTATGAGGTCTGCGCACAGGCTGTGCCACCTACGTAGGGTCGTATGCCCCCTAAAAATTGCACAATCGTATCTTGCTATTTTAGTGAGATTCTGTTGTTTTACAATTTTCTATATATACTCACTCTCAAAAAACGAAAGGCAGACAACTTTGACGAAGCTAGGACAGTGTTGGATTTGTCTTCTCTTCACACCATTGACGAGAGGTTTATCTCAAACGACTCCAATAAATGCTCTGTTGGATCATCATCACTACGGAGTTGTAATCGCCTGTTTGTAAACCAATTATCATTGGTTTTGGTTTAATACTATATCTTAATTGTGTGTTGTGATGACTTATTAAATTGTCTATTGCATTTGCTATTATCATTCATGACTAAGATAGCGTTAAAACTTTAATATGACATAGTAATTTTATCTTTATTATGTATTCTTATGAGACATGATTTCTGTATTAATATCAATTTCATGTTCAGTATTTGTGGTATCATTTTCATGTATGGATGTATTTTCAATGGTTAATTCTTTGTGATTTGATTGATCACCTTAGTACATAGGAGAAGCATGTATGCAATCAAGTCATTCTCTTTTGGTTGATGAAAGTAGCAAGTTTGTAGGTTAATGTCATTCTCGTTTTGTTAATCTATGATCACATGAAATGAGCATAATATAGCGTTATTCTGTATTAGGTTATATTATAAGATACTAGAGAAATAATCGTAATGCGACATGTCTAGTTTAAGTTACGTTCTCTTTTGAATATAGAGTAAACATGTTAGTTCGGTTATGGCATTCTTTATGGTAACCAATAGTTTCATCGATAACTCTTTTTTTATCGAGCTTTATTATGAACATCATCATAAATGAACATAAAAGGAAAATGCTAGACAATGATTGAATCCATGAAGAGTGATAATTATGATCGCTATACACTTTATCAACTCTGATAAAAACATTTCGAAAAACAAAAATAAAAAATCTTTAGTTAAATTATCTTTTCTCATTTTATTCTTGTTCATTACTTAATTTTAGAGAAAAATTTAGTAGATTGACAACTTAATTCGCAAAATGTTGAAAAGACCGTTCTCTGTGGGATCGACTCGTGTTCATTATTTCTACATTATTATAAATATTGTGTGGTGTGAAGTATCACATTTATTTTAATTTGTAGTAACTAGCGACGGGTTCTATAAAAAACAAAGGAGTTTTATACAATGTGAAACACATCTCGCGCCCTGGAAGATGGGCCGTCGCGCGGACAACAAAGCTTGTATTCTCCACTGGTTTGAAAACAGTTCACGCCCTGGGATTTGGTGTGTTGCCTGGGCGACGGGACTTCAAAAATCATTCTGTCTGGAATGGTTCACTGGTACCCTGAGTGTTGTGGTTATTGCCTGGGCAACAAAGCCTCCACACGACTCCCGATGTGCTCCGTTCTTGCTTCCTTGCTTGAACGACATTCGTTTTCGATGAATTTTATCTCGTTTGCTTATTTTTACCTACGAACAAGTAACATCAACTCTCACGAAATGAAGCAAAAGATAGCACGTCATACGATACAATTTAAAAGCATCGAGAAACGGATACAAAAACACATGATCACAATGCTATGCTAAGTTTGAACCCAAACGATATTCTTATTCGTATTGAAACTTATTCTAGTTTTCTTAGCCAGCTCGCCCAGCTGCTCCCAGTTCCCGGGCACCAATATAGGAGCTTAATGGGAGGATGTGCCAGAGAGATAAACATATCAATCTTAGCTACAGTTTTCTTACAATTATGCTTTGAGAAATAACAAAATTACTTGATTGGTTGTGATCTATAGGTGAATCGTAAAATCTTCTCCATTGGGATTTCTTTTTCTGCTTTGATGGACAGTAGTAGTCAAGACGTAATGGACTGTATAATTTTCTTGTATTGGTAATGACATTATGACTTTGACAAAAATTCTTGTATATGTTATCAATCCATACCATGTGGCCATTCAATCCAATTCACCGTTTAGGTCAAGGGGTTGTCTTCACTGAAAATGTATTTCTCAGAACCGAGGGAGGAGTCAAAACCAATATAACATGGAGTAGATGTAACAATTGACGTCATATTTGTTAGTAAACTTAGAGCAAATGTAACTGTAAGCTCTGATATATCAAAGCAAGCCTAGAAGGGGTGTTGAATAAACTACTTAAAAATTTTCTAAGTAAGAAACTTGTTTCCTAAGCTCAAGCGAGCTAATTCAAAAGACCTTGCTGAGTCATACACTGCTAACTATCAAGGACTTATAATCTCTTTGTCTTGTGGAATTTTGTTATTTGTGTTTGTATAGGTTGCAAATCAGATCAACAATATAAAGTGGAGTAAGGGAAGTAAAGTGCATAGAGATTTATAACGGTTCTGATAGTAAAATTCAAAAAACTCTAAAGCATAAGTTTATTCTTTTCTTGGTGGTCAATGTAAACAAATCAGCAGGCATTTCACTATGTTTGGGTTTTTTGGTTCACCCTTAACCTTTCTTACAAAGTATCTACATAATGCACTTTTCTACACTGGGCACCTTGCATGAAGAGGTTCTTGTAAGCTCTCTTGATCTCCTTCTTGAATCTGTTAGCCTCAAACAGACCCATCCTTCAAGTTTTTGTGAGGCTATGATAATTTGACGCGGCACTGGCTTTCAGATTGCTCGTTCTCTTTCATAGAAAATATTGTAATGTGATGTATTTGTTCAAATCAACAACCACTTCAAGCTCTGCTCCCATCCTCTATTTATAGGCAAGATACATTACTAGCTGTTGTCTCTTTTTCCATTACAATGATCTCAGCCTTCCAGCGCAATTAGAAATTATCCAAAAAATAGCTCCCAATGCCTCTTGAAAACGACCTGAGATATTCAGCCTGTATGACTCCGTTATTGTGCATAGAAGTTTGTCCGGTAATGAGCTCTGTTGTTGTACCTTGCTGACGGTAGTATACTTAGCATCCCTTCGGAACCAATCCTTATGTCTTACTGACTGAGTCTATTCTGTAGTCTCTAAAGTTCATAGTGTTGCCTTGTTAAACCCTTTTGGCCTAAAGACTTTATCCATGTAGTCTATGCTCTGTTGATCTAATGATCTTCAATCTTCCGCCCTTGAGTCTCAATCTCTACTGTCTTGGTGACTTTCTTAGAGCTGTTTTGGCTATCAATAATTTCTACAAGGCCTATGGTCTAGTCTAATAGTAACTGTAACTATTATGCACAATACAAAAGGCAAGTACTTAAGAACCAAACTTATCATGGCAGTGTGATCCCAGCTTATCTAGACACATCAATGTTGGGACAATAGAATTGGTTATGTGATTTCCTATTTGATTTGATGTGTCAATGTACCTTATTATGATTTGATATATTTGTTCAGTTCTTCCATAATACTTTTGATACTGGATTTCAAAATAATCCAAAAAGTGCTTAGTAGGTCATGAGACTGACAAGAGAAAGCTTCAGGAAAAGTGTTTACTGTCAGGTCTGATGTGAAAAGGTTTCAGAGATATCAGAGCTGACATCAGAGTCCTAGTGTGTATCAGACTAGGGGTAACTATGGTCTGATGAGGTTATTGGTTTGATGAACATAGCGTATCAGAGTCCAAGTGTGTTTCAGAGCGTATTAGTCTGACTATTTAAATTGTGAAGAGGTTATTTTTAGAATCATTCTACTGAAAAGAACTAATCAGAGCTGTTCAAGAGAAAATCATTGAAGAGGGAGATACTAATCTGACAAAGATTATGAAAGTATTTTACTGGATTTGATGAATCTAAGGATTACTAACATGTGTGATCAAGTGTGCTTAAAGTAAAATAGGTACTCTATCAGACATTGGGTATCAGACTGCCACAATTAGAATAGTAAATGCTCTGGGTAGAACAACTGTTGTAAGGTCAGATAAGTCTTTAGTTGAAGCTTTGGATAGAACAGGTGGTCTGGCAACATATAAGACTTGTAGGTTTTGTGGTGATTATGTCTGAGACAGTGTAGTTATGAGTATCAGCTCAGTTGTGATCAAATCAGTTCTCAAAGTAGTTTTAGAAGCTCTATAAACTGTTAGCAACAGATCAGACGGGTTGAATTAGATTTCTGAAAGATATCTGCTCAAACGTTTATCTGCTATTGAAGACTCTGTCAAACTTAAATAAGACACGTCATTGACTTCTTGAAAAAGTAATTGGAGGGGTTGATTAGAGCAAGCCTCAAGCAATGGCCTATATAGGCACAGGAATACAAAGACAAAGGAACGACAGAATTCACTTATGCATTCACATTTTCGAACAAAAGCGCTCAAAGTTGCTCTCTCTCTTTCTCCTCATCAAGAAAACTTTCAAGTGTTCATCAAGAACCAATTTTCTTAGTAAAATCATGATGATGACGTTTATTGGTGCAAGTCTTCTTACTTTGTCATTGTGTTCCTTTCGGTAATTTGTTGAGATTGATTTGTGGATCCTGCGGGGATCATGGTAATAGATTTGTTGAAATCTGGTTATGTGTAAAGGTTGTTAAGTGATCGTGAAAACTCAATTTGTTGAACTGCGATTCGAGATGATCTAGTGGATTCCCTTCTTTGTTAGTACACTGCTAACAAGAGGAAGAGTGGTATAAGTTTAAATCAGTCAATTAACAATGATTTGAGTCTGAATCACTATAAATTTTTTGTTCTTAATTTTTGCTTTTATCTTCGCTGATTCAATCATTGTTAACTCACTAATCTGATCAAAATCAAGACTCTGTTGATAAGAATCTTGATCAATCAGTGTTTGATCACTGATCTGATAGGTTAGATTATATATTTCGCTGTTATTTGTTTGACAGTTGAGTTGGACAAAGATTCTTGATCGAATATTATCTTTAGATCAGTAATTTACTTGGTTGTTTGATTGTTGATAAGTTGATAGATTAAACATCATCTATTCGATTCTTGAGTCAGACTGGTTGATTATGATTAGAGCTGCCTGTCTGATCTGATTCGCACAGATTACTGTATTTCGATACATAGTTAGTTTTTTGTCAAAGAAACTTTTAGAACAGCCTATTCCTCCCCTCCCCCTCTTCCCCTTTTAGTCTATTTCTGTTACAATCACGAACTTAAAGGTTATAACAACGGAATAAGTGATAAGCCAAAGACTTCTATATAAATGGGTCATTGGTTCATTCAGAAAGATATCAAGTCATTCTACAAGCTTAAGTGATTCTTAGAAAGAATTCTCTCTCTACTTTCTCATTCGATTGTAAAGCGTGAAGAGCAACTTTCATCAAGAAGTTGTTGCAATTGCAAAGCTGGAGGGAATCAGATTACGCGAGGAGGGGGGGGGGGTAGTTGAGTATTGAAACTTTTTCGCAAACCACACAAACAGGTAACCTACGCAGCGGAATAGCTAAACTATGTGATCTTGATGGAGGTTACATGATGATTTCAATCCAATCACTATCGACAGTCTAATAACAATGATACAAATTAAAAATTACAAACTTGATTCAAATGATTATTTGAATGTATATCAGTTTCAAACTTTGTTGCTGTGGGTGATGATTATCGATTATGCTAATTAAAGATGCAGAATGTAAATGGACACAAGATTTATACTAGTATCCCCATAGTTAACAACTCGTTAACTATGAGACTAATTCAGTCCCCCGTAGGGTGTTTGAAACTCTTGCACTATTATGTTTTCTTAGTACAACCAGTTTCCATTCGTTTGTCCTGATTATAGGACAAAAAATGACGTAGTTGAACCTATCTCTAGGTTACAACCCAAACCCTAGATCTAACTCTAGACCTGTTGCTCACAAGTCCTCCTCCAGACTTGCTACAATCCCCTAGTTCTACTCCGAACTAGCTACTCATCCCAACTCTGGGATCGGTTCCACTTACAACTTTGCAAGCAACAAATCAAATACAAGTCTCGATCTAACTCTATGATAATCATAGCAACCACAATTAGTCTAGGAGCACGTAAAGGTTAGAGTTCAATTGATGTAGCCTTTGGAAAACAGAATTCAAAGCCTTTTCAAACCTCAAAGTGTAGAATCAAGATGAAAACACTTGAAAGCTTCAATCTCCAAATTCTCTTGGTTGCAAATCGAGTTGTGCGTCCGTAACTTCGGAAATATTAGCTTCAATACTCGTCTCAAAGCTAAGTTTTCGAAATCAATAGAGCTTTCAATATATAGTCGTTCAACGTAGAAGATTGTTTAGAATTCTTTCCAAAAATCATTTAGGAAGTTATGTTATGTAGGCACTTATTTGATTGCATGATTTTCCCAAAGCTGGATACAAATAATCATCCACTATGCAAATCATTTGAAACCAAGATTTATGAGTAAAACAATTTTAAGAAAATATTTCAAAACCATACTCATTTAGAAAGTATAAAAAATCTTCAGAGTTTAAACCCGAACTTGACTTAGTCAAAAACAGTTCCTGAAAACTCGTATTGCCTATGGGACTGGTCTCACTATAAAGCACTAAAAATGTTTCAAAACCTTTTTGTTCTTTGGCGCTCCTAAAGACTTAATAATTACTGGATTACCATACCTTTACATTTGGGCTACACATCTAAATTAAATCAATACGAAGGGTTTTATACTGGTTAGAGTATATAGCTAAATACGGCTATATCCCTTACTCTAGTCTTTACTTGATTATTAATGTGATAAATCAAGAGGATAACACTACGTGTGTTTGTTTTAGGCTCATAATCAACCTGTCACTTTACAAGGTGTAAATCACAATACAAACTGATTGCAAGATCTTTCCTTCTCTTAAACAGGACTCAGAACAGCCTCTTGAATTCGTTTGTCTAACACTAGTGCTATTCAACTCTGTTTTCAATAACTGGCTTAGATCTTCCGCAATCAACTTTATCCACAGTTTACTTGATGCCTTTCTGCACTTGTATTTCCTTCTAGAGTTGAGGAGATCCAAAAATCTCAATTGAAATCTTGGGAATTGCCTTTGTATTTATAGATAACCCCAAAGTTATAGCCATTTTTAAAGTCGTCCTTTCTTAAAACGTCACTCTCATGCCATCCTGGAATCATATTCACAGGCCCGTGGCCTCTGGTGTTGCTGTAGAAAAGCACACTGACATAGTACAGAAAGCAATAGTGAACTTTGACTTCATCCGAATCCGTCTGTAGAACTCAGCCTTACTGTCCATCAGTCTTGCTGTAGTAACCTCACAGAAGTAATTCAGAATCAACCTTTCTTCATCTAGATCCTTCTGTTGAACACAGCCTTATTGTACTTCAGCCATACTGCAGTAACCTTCTTCAACCAGAAGTAATCTAGGATCAACCATTCCTTACTGTAGAAGCCCAAATGCCCAATCCTTATTGTCTCTTTACTCATGACCTTAATGCTGTCAGCTTTGCGGTATCCTTTGAGCCAGCCTTACTGCTTTTCTCTCTTAACCAGCCTTGTTGCACACCCATTGCAGGCTCACTTTTCAAGCAGATTAGTCTCAGCCTTGGTACATACTAGGATATTCTAAGACTAGAGTTTACTTTTCACTCAATTTCTATACATCGTGGGTTTGACTCAACTGCTCCAAATGCTTTCACATGCTTGATATGCCTTAAACACTTCACTTGAATTCTTGTTCCTCAAGCTCCTTCATCCATAAACTTTAAATCATCCTTATGAAATGTCTAGTGTGTGTGAGTGCACCTGTTCATCAACCTGCAACACTTTACACCAAGAGAAGCAGTTGTAAGGTTGGATCCAAGAGAACCCGGTCCAGGAGTTGAGCTCATTTAGAGGAAACAAATCATTCTTCTTAGTCTGCTTCGGACTTCTATTTTGATCATCTTTCACTTCTCTTACGTCCTTGAATTTGAGTTTCGTCTTTTATTGATCAT
>JAOVYX010015315.1:0-28393 GCA_035668315.1 Drosera spatulata
ATAATAATAATAATAATAATAATAATAATAATAATAATAATAATAATAATAATAATAATAATAATAATAATAATCATGATGATGATTGTGATGATGATGATGATGATAATCCTTCTTCTCCTCATCATCATCTTAATCATCATCCTGATCATCGTAATCTTCGTCGTCGTCAGTAGCACTTAAAAAAAACTTTCTCTTTCGTTTTTCCTTATTTTCCTCCTATTTTTTAATATATTTTCTATGAATATGACGATCAACTCCTCACTACGATCCTCTTCCTCCGTTGTCGTCACCAACACCACCATCTTCACCACCCTCCTTCATCATCGCAGCCAGACTTGCAAGGCTTGTGAAGCTCAACTCGTTTGACTCCATCCCGTTCACAACCATCTGCTTGAACACCTCGAAACCCAACTTTTCTAATTTTTTCACATCATCATTCTACTTTTATACTTTTAAAAATTCTATATTCCTTATATTCTAATGCGAATGCTTTAAATTATTGATGACTAACTTATTACAACAAGAACTTATAATTAGTTAATTATGTGTTCTAGGTAAGTTTGAGTTTCACTAGTTTCTAGAACTTGCTCCAGTTTTTTCTTAAATTACTATAATACTACCTGGTTCAATAATCGACAAATCTAAGAGAAGTATAATTTTTTTATTAAAAATTTTTGTTACAGTTGCGACCTTTTGATTATCCATTCAATTTCGAGATATCTGTATTTACGAAGCTGAAACTCATCGATGGATGGATTAACGATGATAAATTTCCGAATGGTACCATCCCTATCAGAAGACAGCTTAAAACCAACATTTCTAAGCGAGTACAAGTTGATGGAAGCCTTGGCGGACAGATCACAGATCACAAGACCTCTAACTCGATGGTAAAGTATATTGATGTGTTTTTTATTTTAATATCATTGTCTTTCAATAACTAGATCTCTGACGGTGTCGGTGTGTTAATACCGATTGCCCAAGCTTATATTGATTCTCCAGGAATGTTAGCGACACAAGGTGAATTTAGAATTTGGAATCCAAACGTAGAGAGCAAAGAAGATTATAGTCTCGCTCAACTTACTCTTGAAGACCTTGGTATGGACAATTTCTGGAGATTGGATGGATTGTAAGTGATCATTTTTGTAACTACTATTTGATGGTATCATAAGACTTTTTATTTGTTTTTTTAAATAAAATAATAGTAAGATCCCTTAAAAAAACTTATCGTAACATATTTATGGAATTACAAGAGAGTGTGTGAACTCGGATCATTGAATATTGTATATTGATGTACAACTATTTTTTATAGGTTTATCCAGCAAGGTACGAGGATAACAGAACAAGACTCTACTTACATTTTATAAAAGTAAGTATGAAGTCAATATTTTTGGCATCAGATCAAGGCTTTGCAAGAGAGGGATTTTTTTTTTCAAAATGAGTTTTTTTACAAATAAAATTCCCAAAATAGAATTCCAAATAAGTTTATTCTTAAAGTAGATCTTTTTCCAAAATGATGGAAGAAGAGACACGCTGCGTCTTTTGCTTTTGAAGAAGGTGTGCGCCTTTATCTGATTTAAAGAAGCTGTGCGTCTTTGCCTTTGAAGAAGTTGACGCCTTTGCCTTGGAAGAAGCTCTAAACAAAAGCACACAGCTTCTTCAAAGACAAAAGACGCAAGGCATCTCTTCTCTCTATATTTTGAAAAAGGTTTATTTTAGGAATATATTTGTTTGGAGTCTTTTTTGGAAATTTTATTTGTAAAAAAACTCATTTTGAAAAATTGTCCGCAGGAGAGGATCTTGGTATGTATGTGGCTCAGTCATACATCGATCTATGCATGAACTAGCGTGGAAAACTTACTATGACACTTAAAGTTCATACAAACTATATCTTAACCTGTATTATATAAATCATACAATAAGGTTTGAAATTTTTTAATGCTTATGATTTTTATAACAATTATTGTTTATTTATACTGTAAAAGGTAGTGGATTATGAAGTTGCTCCATAACCAACTAAACCGAATGACCTAGCAAACGAAAACTTATTCTCTCATTTATATATTTTATATTAAAATAAGTTGACGTGTATATCGGTGATATCCTTTACACTTGATATGATATGGGTGAAATATTTTTAAGGTGTCTTGTGCTTCGATCTTACTTCTACCTTTGATATTGTTTTATTCCTTTAACATATAGATTTGACACAATATGATTGAATCAAAACTGATGATGCTTGTTAATTATTTATCCAAACCCTTCACATGCTTGATAATGATGATCTTTTTAATAATCATGTATAAATCAATAGGAGTTAATATGTTTAAACTAATAAGATGTTAATACGTATAAACCAATCAATACTTGACATGTAGAGAACCAACCAAAAAAAAGGTATACATTTATATTATACATTTATAATGATAAGTAATATAGAGTACATAATGGCAACACAATCTAACAAAATTAAATAAATAAACAACCAAATTTAGGTACATGAAAATGGTCCTTTTGTAACGATCGGAGTAGTGTGACTGCATTGACTACACCTCCCCATATCATGATCTAAGGAGAACATGTAGGTTGTTGTTACTATTACTAGACCTATATCGGTGATATTCCTTATATTTCGGATGGTATAGGTGGCACGACCCTTTAATATATAGATTTGGCATAATATGATTGTCTTTAATATTAAATCAAATTGATAATGTTTGTTAATGATTTGACTCAAACCCTTCATATACTTAATAATGATGATTTTTTTAATAAGCAGGTATAAACTAATAGGAAGTTGACATGTATAAGCTTATAGATTTTTGACATATATAAACCAACAAAAACTTTACACATTGAGGACCAACTAAAGAAAATTCATATATTTGTATTATATATTTATAATGATTGCATGTTGTATATAGAAATTTATACAAAAAGTCAACATGACCAGGTTTTAGTTTAACCTAAAACAAAACCAAAGTATGATCATGATCGAAGTACTCAAATCATCTCATGAACTATAATTCTCGTGGTGCGCGACCAACTTAATTACCTTCCATTCTTTTTTGAACTTATAATGGTCCATTTCTCAATGATTTATCTGATTAATGTCTTTTGTTGTAGGATGAGAATACCCAAGGTTGCTTCGACTTCGATTCTCCTGGATTTATACAAGTAAACCCTTATATCTACATTGGAGACTACTTGCACAGTTCCACTGAAAGCAACGTTAGGGTCGTTTACTTTGCTTTTCAAAAGTTACATTATATATGCAATATAAGTACCTTGCGAGAATATTAGATTCTACAGTAAAAAATACCTTTTTTACTAAATATATATACAAAAAAAAACCCATTTCTTGTATAATCCTCAAGATATGTATCTATTATCTTTAATTGTGATTAATAATTAGGTAGTAATGAAAAAGATTAGTTCAATAGACGTATGAAATATGAAAGAATTTGTTTCTAGAAAAGGAATTACTTGTAGAATTAGGTTGTTATATAAATTTTATAATGGAAAAAGGAGGCTAATGCAACAGTGACCAACAAGCTATTACAGCAATGTTTTATAATTACTTTCATTAAGTACTTTTTTCTTGTTATTTATTATGATCTTATTAGGATGTGATCGTTAATAAGATAGAAGAATGAAAGTTTAGAAAAATTGATGAAATTCTTTTTTAAAGAAAAAAAGGCAAATGATCAACAAAAACTATGATTACATCAAATGGTATAGATCAATTTGATATTCGGACAAAAAGAATGCTATGAAGTCCAAGAAATTCATTATGTGTATATCCATTGAAGTATTTTGATGTACGATGATGCATGTCTGAGTTTTCAAGACATTATAACCAAGAACTGGTGGGCATACATATATAGCGGGAATACCCATTGGATATTGGCCAAACGATCTCCTTAATTAAGATGATTTTAATAATTTTTATCAAATCCTAAGAATCGGAGGAGAGATATCAAGTACACATGGATCAGAAGGGAACATCACGATCAATTCCACTAAAATGGGCAGTGGAGTACTAGGAAGCGTAAAAAATTCTAGCACAACAGCATTTGTGAGGAATGTTCGAGTCAGGGACTATTGGGGAGAGATTATTATTGCTCCCAAGTATGAAACGATTGTGAGTAATCCCAAAGGCTACGATGCCGGAGAAATGGAAGATCCACCAATTAGCTATATATTCTTTTATGGCGGACCCTGTAATAGTACTTGTTAGAGAGTTAGTAGCTACCAAAGGTGTTACTTTGGACTGTCTCTCTAAACAAATAAAATGTATTCGTGGGGTAGCAAATGTGCTTCGTTTTGACAATACTATGTCCATTATGTTTACCAACATATATTATCAATCAATATACTATCTTATTTCATAAATTTGCATGACATTCTGTGAAATGATGGAATACCAATAGGGATATTCATATGATTTTCATGTTTTCTAGGGTTATTTTGGGTACTTTAATATCTTATTTACTTTAGAGATAAACGTTATATATATACATTTATATATTCATTCTTGAATACTGATTGTTCTATTGTTCTGTATTATCATTATCTTGTAAGAATATCTTAATAACTTAAAACAGGAAAGACTTACGGATCTTACCTCTCGCCATTATTGAATAAGTACGTCTTAACTCGCAATGGACACGGAAGAGATCAGTGATCTAAAGGTTGAGCACTACTGAGCCAATTGGTTCTCGAACGTAGATGGTGTTTTTGTATATATGTGTAATACCCCGAAATTTTCACGATAAATTATTATCTCAGTAAATAGCTAAAATAGTATATTACTGAACTTCGTAATTTATATAACGGGGTTATAAAATTCGTTTGTCAAAATCATGACAAAGATATGATAAGAACTCGAAAAATTTCGTAATATTTAATTTCGCGATAATTAATATGAATAGTAAATAATCGTACATTATAATTTATTTTACGGGGTTAAAAGGCTTGTTTGACTATATAATAAGGAAAGAATGCAAAAAATGAATGAAATACAATCCGAATACGTAAATACGAGGAAATACGACCTTAATACGAAAATATCATATTTATACGAAAGCGACCTAAACCTAATTTTGGCACTTATTTTACTTTATGTCAATTTCTACTCCACCTAAATTAAATTATTTATCCACTAATTATCCACTAAATATCCACTAAATATCCACTTAAACTATTTTATTTGATTTAGCTTTCTATAAATACAAACTCTAGTTTCCTTGAAAAACTTCTTACTAACATAAAAACATTTCTTGTCATGCAAGAGAAGACATAAGTAAGAGAAGGTGATCATCTTGTTTAGAAATTTTGTCAAAAATCATAGCCTTTGTAATAAATTTTGATTTTAATATATGTTGAATCCTTATATGTCTAGTTTTTTATTAAATTGATAAGATTTGGAGTTGTGAATCTCAAGATATAAATCAAAACGTACGAATATGTTAATTTGTAAAAACTGGTTACAAACGTCACTTTGTGACTTGATCTGGAATTACTCAGAAAGATTTAGAAAACGAGTATATTAATGAAAAGATCTTGAAGTCTAGTTTTCATAACAGTTTAAAAATCCAGATTTAGGATTATATGTAAGGAGTTATGAGCTAATTAGTAAAGAAATATCAAACTATCTGATCTAGCAGAAAATAGAAAATTGAATGAATAAACTGTTATTATTGGTAACGTTTCATGATAGAAAATTTCATTCAATGGAAAGATTGTGAAGTCTAGTTTGTGTATAATTTTATGAAATAATTTTTGGAGTTGTATATGACAAGTTATAGATTTAAACGCGTTATAGGATCATGTTGGACAGAATCTAGGAATGAACTATTTTGACCCCGACATAATTTCAAATGTTCACAAACATTTCTAATGATAATAAATATATAAAATCATCATCATGAACTATCAAAATAAGTATCAAATATTTTTCTCAAAGTTTGGCACCACCACATAATATTACTATGACAGTTTTTCATTTAGTACGGACAAATATGCTTAACTCCATAACGTGAACAATCATTCACAAAAGTGTGTCTTAATACGCGTATCCTATTATATTATAGGACTTGGAGAAGCTGATCATTGTCACTTAAGGACGAGGATGAGCATGTACATGTGAAGAACTGTGTAAAAGATAGCGTTTAGATTTATTGTGTGTGGCGAGATAAATCCTTAAATTGGTGAGATAACTCCATGGTATAAAACACAAAGAGCATTGTGTCTGTCATATGTGTTATACAATGATTTCGTGGTAACATTCTTTCATCAACCTTTTGGTATGAGGGTATCTCACTACAGGAGACTCTGGGCTCCGGTTTGGCTTATCCCCTTTCGCGGATGTCCTGTTTGCTAAAACTGAATAAAGTTTATCTATGAAATTGAATAAGTCTCATCAAGGGCACAATTATAACATTGATGGTATCTATTGTTTGTCATCTCTGTGTAATTGACATGATGGTAAGTATAACAAAGTCTTGAGTGAACCATTGAGTGCAGCAGTGCGTGACGTTTAGACTAGGGAATTGTTGTGTCACAGTGTCATTGTCTTAGTTTGTTTGATATGAAGGTCTTGACTTTCATTACCATAAAGGGTATAACAATAGTAAATGGCGTCGACAATGTCTGGAGTGTCGATGGATGCATAGTTTCGAGCGTTGTTACGTGGTGTTAAATGTGCTCATGTGACTAGGGTGAATCATTGGTATGCTTGTGATGATAATTATGAACGTCAGATTGGCATGATAATTCCAGAGTGCTGGAACAAATGATCTAAATGATCATTTCCCTTTTCTTTTATTACCTTCTTCTTTCATGTAACCCATGATAAGGGGACCGACACGTTATTGAGTTCCTATAGCTCACGGTTATTATTTTTCTATGTCTTTCTTCTTCTCTTTGTTACCGAAGCAAGACTTGAAGGAGAAGTGTGACCTAAGATTTAATGCTAGATGTAGCTTATGTATGAAAGGTATTCTGATTAGAAAGAGATGTAAATTTCGCTGCAAAGATGATATTCTGAGTTATGATTAAGTGCATAAAAAAATTTAAAACTAATGATGTATAAGTGAACTTAGCTTAATTCTTATGACTATGTCAGGAAGTTAGTTTTGCCTACCTGAGGCATTGGGTCCAGCGGCAGTGACGTCATATGTATCACTAATAAGTAATGGAAAGTCGGGGCGTTACAATATGAGATCGCTTGGCTTAGACGACCCTCTTCATATCTCCTATCTATAATTGCTTCCATCAAGCAATTATTAACTAAAGGGGTTTAATCACAAATACGTCAGGAAGGTGGGAACATGAGCACGAACGAATCAAAATTGATATAAACATAGGATCACATTTATTACATTAATTGATATGTAATATTCTCCACTTGATCCAACGTTTCCATCATCACAAACAATCAACCTTGTAACCATGAATACCACTTACTTAATAAAGAAATAAGAGGCATGAATCATGACAATATGTCTTCTGCGAGCAAGTAATATCTTCCATGTATCATACTAAAACATATTTCTTCAAGCGTTTATCCTTACGTGATAACAATGAATAAACCCATTGTTTATCAAGGTCGAACAAGATATTGTTATGCTTCACAAAACCAAAATGGCGCATAACCAAATGAAAATAATATCATATCTAAATAAGAGTTTCATAAATGTTGTCGTGACAGCAATAAATTACATGATCGGACCAAGTCCCATTCTAATTACATGATCTTTGTAACTCCTTGGTGGCATGTCTTTAGTCAAAGGATCTATTATCATCAATTTAGTAGGTATATGCTCAATGACCACTATTTTACCCATAACACATCGATAGCCTTACTTCAACTGCTAGACTTGCTATTCTTATATAGCAAAGAAACCGCAAAAGAATTTTTACAAAGGATCTTAATTGGCCTAACAATAGAATCCACAATACTAAGGCCAGACATGAAACTCATCAACCACACACCATGTGAGGACGTCTCAAAACAAGCAACGAACTCGGTCTCCGTAGTAGTAGTGACAAGAAATATTTGTTTTGTACTCTTTCATGAGGCTCCATCAGCCAGCATGAAAACATATCCAAAAGTCGATTTTCGAGAATTAACGCAACCAGCAAAGTCGAAATCGAAATAGCCAACCACTTCCAAGTTATCAGTTCGACTATACGTAAGCATGCAATCCTTAGTCCCTTGAAGGTACCTCATCACCTTCTTCGCAGCTCTCCAGTGGTCTATAACTGTATTCCTCTGATATCTCTCAACATTCTTACTACAAAGACAATATCAGATCGAGTATAAACCTGAGCATCCATCAAGATTCCGACAACAGAACTATGGAATGTTCTTCATTTGTTCCCTTTCGAACTCATTCTTGGGACACTAGTTCAAATGAAACTTGTCTCCTTTCACAATGGGTGCTACACTATAGGAAATTCGTACCGTCAGAACCAAAGTATATTGAGAGATATAATATCTAATAAGAGTAGAATATTCCAACCTCGTACACCTTATAAAACAGCCACACTCTAAATATGTTTAACACTCACTAATTATACCACACTTTTATTTGGATACACTCTAGATACACAACACTTTTGTGTTTCAGTGCCTAGCACTTATTTCCTAAGCTCTCTTACTTGCTCTTCCTTAGCTCTTAGGATTTGTGTTGTTTTTATGTTGTAACAAAGGGAGATTTGCTCTCCTTATATAGGCACTAGGTTGCTTATGCACATGTGGATAAACACAAGGAAAATGAGGGAGAGAAGGAGATGAATAGTGGCTGGTGTGGCCCGTGGTGGACAGTGCGGTCGGTGGTGAATGGTGGATAGTGATTAGCATCAACGCTTCCCCTCAACGACTTCTCTCTCTCAATGCTGAATGAGTAATCATACCAAACTTCTTTCTGAAATCTTTGAACTTAGCCCTATTAAATCCTTTTGTAAAGATATCTATAGCTTGATCATTAGTGTTGGCGTACTTTAACCGATCTTCCCTTGTAACACTTTTTCTCGGACAAACTGATAATGAACCTCCACATGCTTAGTTCAAGCATGAAACACTGGATTTTCTGCCATCCGGATTGCTAATTGATTATCACAGTCTATAGTTCCTTTGACATACCTCAGAATTTACCGCACTGCTTTCAAGTGAGGCTTCTTTGGATTCTGCATGAATTTGCTAGCTACACCGACTGCATAGGAAATGTCAGGCCTTGACAAAATGAGGTAGATCAAACTCCTCACTATTTGCTTGTATATTGTCGCTTCCTCGAGATCTTTGCCTTCAGCTGAGCATAACTTTGTATTCGCCTCCATCGGAGTTGAAACTGGTTTATAATCAAGCATTCCGTACTTCGACAGAAGAACTTTGGCATACTTTTGTTGACATAAGAATATGCCATCCTTGCTTTCGTTTACCTCAAGACTCAGAAAGTGCTTCAACTCTCCAAGCTCTTTCACTTGGAGCCGGACTGACAAATTGTCCCTCGTCTATCGAATCTCATCTTCATTGTCTCCGGTGATGATAAGATCATCCACATAGACAAGATTTGCTATCATCTTCTCACCTCGAACTTTCGTGAATAGGTTTGATTCTGCTAGCGCAACTGAGTAGCCGCTCTGAATAAAAAAACTCGGTTATCTTCTCATACCATGGTCTCGATGCTTGCTTTAAACCACAGAGTATCTTCTTCATTTTGCACATGTGTAAAGGGTAGGTCTTGCTTTCAAAACCCTTTGGCTGCTCCATGTAAATCTCGCGATCCAGCTTTCCATGTAAGAAAGCATTCTTGACATCCAGTTGTCATACCTTCCACGACTTGCTGGCGACAAGTGTTAAGAGAACTCAAACAGTTATAATCTTGTCCACTGGACTAAATGTCTCATCATAATCTAGGTTATACTTCTATGAGAATTCATGAGCAACAAGTCGAGTTTTGTACCTTTCGATCGAACCATTATATTTGGTTTTGAACTTGTAACCCATTTGGAACTAAATCCAAAGTCTGATTTTGATTCTGTGCATTGATCTCTTCCCACATGGCTTGTCTCCATTCCTTGTGGTCTTCAACCAGAGGTGCATTTGCATATCTTAGATTTTGCTTCCACTATCTGGTAGGGTAGTAATGCTTTTATTGACCTTTTATCTATTCCTCTTCTTGGTCATCCTCTTCTTCTGCATCTTCAAGTTGGGTCGGTCGATCATCCTCTCTGATCTTGTAGACTCCGGTTTGCCAGGGACTGCTTTCTTTGCTTAAAGATTTAGGAGATTACTCTCCTTCAGGACCGTCAGGTTCTAGAGGAACTTTTGAACGAATAGTAGCTTCCTCCTTTTTGTCCAGCTTCTCCTGCAACATCTCTTCAATTACTTTTGAATCTGGTAGGGTGACTTATTATGGACCCCACCAAGATGATGCTTCATCAAACACCACATTCGTTATGGATAGTAGCGGCCTAGGTTTGGATCAACACACTTCTATCCCTTTTGCTGATCATCGTATCCCATTAAGATATATCGCACCGTCTTCTTGTCGAACTTCCTCCGAAGGTGGTCAGGGACAAACACATAGCGCACACATTCGAAAACTCAAAAATGGCTTACCATTGGCTTTATCTTCCAAAGCTTGCCCAATGGCATCAAGAACCCAAACCTTGTTTGTGGTAATCTGTTGATGACATGGGCCGCTGTCTTTATGCATTCTGCCCAAAAACGCATTGGCACGTTCTTGGCATGTAGCATGCTTCTGCGGGTCTCAGCTAGAGAGCGATTCTTTCTTTTTGTTGAGGAGTGTCTGGACAAGTCAACTGTCGACAAATCTTGTTTTCACGAAGAAATATCTTGAACTCATTTGACGTGTGTTCGCCTCCGTTGTCAGTACGAAGACACCACACCATAGTTCCCAACTCTTTCTTCACGTCTTCTTTGAAAGTCTTGAACTGGCAATGCTTTAGATTTTTGTTTTGAGGTATACCCAGACATACCTCAAGTAGTCATCAATAAAGGTAATCATATACCATAGACCGATGATCATAGTTACTTTACTGGACCGAAAATATCCGAGTGAACAAGCTTCAATGGAACCTTCGCTTTAAATTATGACTCCTTCAATGGTAACTAGTTCACTTTGCCATATTGACATCCAGCACAGACAGTATCTTCACGAATCTTCAACTTTAGATAATTGATTTTCTAATCATCTCTCTCAGCTTTAGATAATTGACATGGGCAAGTTGAGCATACCATAAATCTACGGTTTCGTTCTTTCGAGTCTTATCCACATAAGCCTTTTGGGCTGACATGAAATAGACAGACTACATTCGTCTTTCTTTCATAACAGGCATATTCCTGTTGTGGCTATGATAGACTTTGACTTCGGTAGGTCTAAACACCACATGGTGTCCATTTGTTGTCAAATTTGAAACTGATAACAAGTTCTTCATTATACCAGGTACATGAAAGATATTATCTAGCAGTACCACTTTGTCGTTATACCTAGGGACAATCAATGTCTTGTCAACATGAGCTATTGGCAACTTTGAGTTATTGGCGATGACGACCATGTGCTTTACTTTGTACTCGGACACGTCATTGAGCTTCTCTTTAATTCCCGTCATGTAATTAGAACAATCAGAATCAAAGATCCAGTCATAGTTGTAGTTGATCATATTGTGGTTATTGACAGCTGCAAGTGCCAACTCTATCTCTGGTTCTGCAATATAAGAAGCTGCAATCTCTTCTTCTTCTATCGTCAGGGATACTTGAAAATCTCACTTTTCTTTAGTATTGCCTTTGCTTTGACTGGATGAAGCAAAGTTACCACTTTCGGACTTCCTCCAACAATCGCGAGCAAAATGTCCCTTCCTTCCGCAATTATAACATTCATCATTTTGACGTCGTCTTTGATCGTCACCTTGAGCTTCCCCTTTATTAGAGCTTCTCTTGGATTATGAATTCTTCCAGGAATGCTTCTACTACTAGCCTCCTTGCTGATTCGGTTGTCCTTCTTGCCTCCGTTAAGTGTCTTTTTCCTAAAGAGAGTTTTGTCTTTTTCTTTGATCGATACTCCAGGCATCTGTTTGTCTAGAGCTTCGGAGTTCACCAAAATACGCTCCAGCTCCTTGAGCGTTGTCTGAGTTGCCCATCCACGGGTTGTCGTAACAAGACCGTTGAATTTTGGTCTTAACCCGTGAATAATTATTCTTCTTGTACGCGGATCACTAATTGGATTGTCTGGTTCCAATTTAGAGATCTCTTCACATAAAGCTTTCACTTTAGTGAAGTACTGGCCCATTGTCAAGTCCTCTTGTAAGATAGGCATAAGCTCATTCTCCAACTGTTATGTCAGGCATCGTTTGTTTTTGGGAAACGAGCAACTGGTTTCTCAATGATTTCGGGTAGTTGTCGAACATTTGGATCTACCATATCAGCATCAACAGGTTATGGTACGTCATTGATTTGTTGTTCAACCATCACTAGAACTATAGGGGCGTTATGAACAACAATCAACCTAATACTTGATGTGGATAGAGCATCTATATGATCTTTCTACTAAACAAGTCATTCTTAAGAAATTTAGCATTTCTTGATTCCACAATCCTAGTGATGTGAAATGGACAATAAAATCTATAACCCTTAGATTTTTCGGCGTATCCAATAAAATATCCATTTATAGTCCTTGGGTCCAACTTCTTTTCTTACGCATTATAAATTCTCACTTCAAACGGATATCCTCAATCGCGTACATGTTGTAAACTCGATTTCCAACCTTAAAACAACTCATATAATGTTTTTGCAACAGCCTTGGTTGGTACTCATTTTAATATGTACACAGCCATCTTTAGTGCTTCCGTCCATAAGAATTTAGGCAGTTTTGAACGCTAAGAATACTGTACACCATACCCAATAGGGTCTGATTTCTTCTTTCTACTACATCATTTTGGTCAGGAGACCTAGACATGGTGTATTGGACAACAATCCCATGATCTTGAAGAAACTTTACAAATGGACCAGGCGCTTGTCCATCTTCAGTGTATCTACCATATACTCTCCACCTCTATCTGATCTCACAATCTTGACTTGTTTTTTGCATTATTTCTCTTCTTTACTTTTAAGTACCTTAAACTCATGTAGCGCTTCATTTTTATTTTAAAGCAAGTAGAGATACAAATAAGATGAGTAATCATCTATGAATGACATGAATTACTTATAACCATGCGAGTCCACGTCTGGACAACATATATCCGTATGAAATGATCTCTAATATGTCTGTACTCCTCTGAGCACCTTTCTTTTATTTGTTGGTCTGATTTCCCTTAATGCATTCCACACAAATGTTGTAATCAGTAAAATTCAAAGCACTAAGTACTCCAACTTTTACTAATCTTTTGATACGCTCAATAGAGATATGGCCTAATCTCCGATGCCATAAGAAAAAGGAATCCAAATTCACAATACTTTGATTAATACTAGCGTTATCATGAACATGAATCACATCAATAGTTGCCGTGTAGTATTAAACAAAAAAGACCATTAGACAAGATACCATTTCCAATAACATCATATTTAAATGATAAACTAATATTGTATTTGAGAAGTTAAAGGAATAGCCCAAAGGTACAAGTCTTGAAATTGAAATCAAGTTTCTAGAGAAACTTGGAATATCGAAAGTCTTTTCCAAATACAAAACATAACCGGTGCTAAGGACTAATCTGCATGTCCCAATAACTTCAACGCGCGATGGCATCTTATTTCTGGAACTTCTCATTGGTTTTCTATGGCTTTGAAAACCCTCCAAATAATTTGAAATGTGAATTGTAGATCTTGAATCAATCCATCACGTGTTGTAACCATGTCAACTACATTAGATTAATAACATACAAAAGAGATTGGATTATCTTTCTTCTCGAGCGAGGTATTGAACTTGACACAATCCTTCTTTAGGTACCCATGCTTTTACAAACCAAGCACTCTTTTTGTCAGCTTGAGCAAAAAATTTACCTTTATCTTTTCGCTTGCCATGAACTTTCTTCTTTCCATGCAGTGTCAAGTAAGCATTCTCCCCTGATTCCATAAGCAACCTTTATTCCTCTTGAACACACAGGGTCAATAGTTTATTAATTGAACCTTTACTGTTATGTGTGTTAAACAAGATCTTAAAAGGTGCATATTGTTGGGGAAGATGTTCAGAATGTAAAACATAAGGAAAGATTCGGAAATCTCAACCTCTATATTCTTTAGCTTAGCCACTATATCCCTCATCTTCATGATGTGCTCGCGTACACCTCTGCTAGTTGTGAGCTTCATGGATGAAAACTTCATTATTAGGGTCATGGCATACGTCTTTTCTGAAGTCTTAAATTACGAATCAATCGTTTTGAGTAGGTCTTCAACTTTAGTACGCTTTTCGACAGAACCACAAATACTAACTTTTAGTTTGCTCTTTATGAACATAACACAAAGACGATTAGATCGCTCCCATTGTTCATACAGAGTTACCTCATCCGGAGTACCAGCATTTGTGACTTGAGTTGGTTCATCTTTATCAATAGCATAGTCCATGTCCAAGCACCCCTACTGCAGAAGGATCATTTCCTTCCAATTTTTATAATTCTCTTCTTTGAGTTCAGAAACATCAAGTTCAAAGTCAAAGAAATTCGCAGGTTGAGAAGCTGCATAACAAACACAAATGCCTATTAATTTGCGACAAATAAAAAGAAATCATAGTTTATCCAATGTAAATCATGAAAACGATATGAATAACATAACATATAAATTGCTTGTGGGCTAAATGTTTAATTTAAGTAGATTCATAGTACCGCACGATGAAACTAACAGATTACATACCTTTTCTTAATAAATGTGGACAAATTTAGAATATAATTCATTACATCCTAATTAAACACAATAAAACAAATAAAATCTCAATGGGGGTAAAATTCATCATATTAACGTGAATAATTACAATCAATGTCTTTTATCGAATGTGATTGAAAGTACTTTACTGGATTTGATGAATCAAAGGATTACTAACATGTGTAATCAAATGTGCTTAAAGTAAATGGGTACTCTGTCAGACACTGAGTATTAGACTGTCATAATCAAAACAGTAAAAGCTGTAGGTAGAATATATATCTTACGGTCAGACAAGACTTCAGTGGGAGCTCTGGACAGAGCAGGTGTACTGGCACAGATAAGTCTTTTGGGTACTGTAATGGTCTTTACTGAATCAGTGAGGTTGCGAGTATCAACTCAGTTGTAATCAAATCAGTTCTTAGATTAGTTCAAGAAAGTCTACAGATTGTCAGAGACAGATCAGATGGGCTGGATTAGTCTTTTGGAGTTATCTGTTCAGACCTATGCCTACTATCAAAGAATCTGATCAGAATTAAAGAGGGTGCATCATATGACTTCTTGAAAAAGGGGTTCGGGATTGTTTGGAGAACAGTCCTCAAACCTTGCCTATATAAGGCACAAGACTACAGAGGAAAACGGAAGGAAAAGCACTCTTCTGATCTAAGTGCTCAAAGTTCTCTCTCTCTCTCTCTTTCTTTCTCTCTCTCTCTCTCTCTCTCTCTCTTTCCTCATCAAGAAAACTCTCAAGTGTTCATTAATAATCAGTTTTTTCAGGAACATCATAGTGAAGACATTGATTGGTGCAAGTCTTCATTCTCTGTGAGTATGTTCCTTTTAGCAATTTATTAAGATTATTTGGTGGATCCAGTGGGGATCGATTGCTGGTAGATTCGTTGAAATCTAGTTGTGTGTGAAGGTTATTAAGTGATCTTGAAAACTTAATCTGTTGAATTATGATCCGAGGTGAACTAGTGGATTTCCTTCTTGGTTAGTATACTGCTAACAAGAAGAAGAGTGGACTAAATTCAAATCAGTTAGTTAACAGTGATTTGAATCTGAACCACTATAAATTATGTATTCTTCATTTCTGCATTCATCTTCGTTGATTAATTCATAGTTCACTTGTTCGTCTGATCGAAATCAAGACTCTGATCATAAGAATCTTGATTAAGTCACAGTTTGATCATTGATTTGACAGGGTATATTATACATTCCACGATTATCTATGTGATAGTTGAATTGGATAAAGATTCTTGATCAAATACTATCTTTAGATCAGTAATCTATTTAGTGGTTTGATTGTTAGTTAGTTGATAGATTGATCATCATCTGTTGGAATCTTGAACGCGACTGTCTGATTGAGATCAGAGTTTCTTATCTGATCTGATTTGCTCAGATTATCATTTTTCGCCGCTTAGATAGCTTTTTAGACAAAAAAAATTTTAGAACAGTCTATTTAGCCCCCCTCCCCCCACCTTTTAGTCTGTTCTGGATACAATCACGAACTTTCATATGGTATCAGAGTGGTTCTTTACTTATTTTTGTGAAGAGATCCTAGTTGTGATTGTTTTGTGTGATACTCTGTGTTTTCAGTATGACTAACGAAAATCTGACTTTAAAACCCCCAAGGTTAAAATGAAGATATTCTTGGGCGCTATACATGATGCCCTCTATGAGACGATTCTCAATGGTCTTCATGTTCTAAGGAAGGTTGAAGCTGCCACTTCGACAGTCTTGGTGGATGTGCCCAAATCTGAGTGAACAGAGGATGACAAGAAGAAAGTCACAATAGATAATAAGGCTATGAACATATTGTTTCAGGCTCTTGACTAAGATCTATTCGAGCATGTGGTCCACTGTACGTTTGCTAAAGAAGTCTGGGATGCCTTGGGAGTAAGAAATGAAGGGACGATTGATGTTCATAAAAACAGATTGTCTATATTGGTGCAATGATATGAACTCTTTACACACAAGTCTGGTGAGATGTTGACTGACATCTTTGAGAGGTTCAACATACTACTAAACTTTCTCAAGGCTTATGGGAAGGTGATGATAAGGAGGATTCCAATATGAAGTTTATTCGGGCTCTGTCAGATAGCTGGGATTCTAAGAATATTGTTGTTAGAGAAGGAAAGGATCTGTCAATGATGACTCTGCAAGATCTGTATGATAATTCGTTGACATACCAATTGGAGATAGACCAGAAACGATCTCAGACTATCCCGAATGCTACAATAGTACTGAAGGCCTCACAAAGCCAACCTGTGACCAGAAATGATGATGAGTCTGATGAATCAGACGAGGAAGAAGAAATGGTATCTTTCATTACAAAGCATCCGGGGAAATTCATTAGAAAAGGAATCAGAGCGTACAAGAATCAGTCAACTAGGAAGAAGGAGTCCAAGGATGCTTGCTTCAATTATGGAAAGACTGATCATTTCATGACAGACTGTACTAGATCTAAGGACAACAAGAAGATCTCTGCTCAAAGGCCGAAGAAGGTCTCAACAGACAACAAAGCGAAAAAAGCTAATAAGAAGAAGAAGTTAAAGGCAATGATACAAGACACGACATGGAATGACACTGAAGCATCAGATTCAGAATCAGATGATGAACAAGTCTGTCTGATGGCTAAGAAGGAATTCGACATAAGTGAGGTATATGACTTCTCTGATCCCCCTGTTACTGTGTATGACTTGAGTGAGTTGGTCAAATATTTATCCAAAGAGCTCCTAAATTGTTCTAAAATGTATAAGAGACTCTGTGCTGAGCATGAGATATTTCTCTCAGAGAGAGATGATTTTACTGAGTCTGGTGAGGAGACTCAGAGTACCCTCAATCTGTTGAAGGCAGAGGTAGACAAGTTGAAAGGCACTGCAGAAAGTCAAAAGAGCCAAATAAGTAAATTGGTAGAAGATCGAGATAACTTAACTGCCACTATTAAAAGGTTGAACTTGCAGAAATGCTTTGACCAGATTACTTCCAATGCGACCTCAAAAGAGGGTATTGGGTGTGGTGACTTGAATCCACTGGAAAAGGTTAAACTGAAGAAACCTACACCTATAGTGTTTGTTAAGACAACCACTAAACCCCCTGTGGTCTCACAGACAACCTCTGTCAAAAAGATATCTACTGTACCATGCACAAGCTTGTCTGTTCAAGGAATGATAGACCATGTCAAAACATCTCCATCCAGTTGGTTAAAGCCTAAGAAGGTGTCAAAGCATAGTCTGAGGGGGAGATCTGCTCAATATCCCCAGAGGGTTATAAGGCCTAAACTGAGGGGGAGATTTGATCATACTCGATGAAAGGCTCTAAAGCCTGTCAGACCAGTCAGTTTTACTAAATGCTATCTATGCTATAAGCATGATCATACTGCTGATACTTGTTAGACCTATCCAACCCTGAAAAAGAAATGGATATGGGTGCTTAACGATCTTTTAATTAACCTCCTGGACCCAAGATGAATGGGGACCATACATGAAATGAATGTTTATCTTGTAGGGGCATCAACCTCAAATCTGGTACCTGGATAATGGATACTCAAGACATATGACTGGTGATAAATCATTACTATCTAATTATAAAAGCAAGAATGGGCCACGAGTTATGTTTAACGATAGTAGTACTGGTAAGACTAGAGGGTGCAATGCCCTCGGTATAGGCACTGCTACTTTTAGCAATGTGGTATATGTTGAAGGATTACAACATAATCTGCTCTCAATCAATCAACTTTGTGACAAGGGGCATACGGTTGAATTCTGTAATAATCTATTCCTTGTGAAAAAAGTGTCTAACAATGATGTCAAGCTTGTAGGGATTAGAGTAGGAGACGTCTGCGTGATTGACTTCAATTATCCTATGCAGATTCACTCATGTTTTATGAGCAAACAGTTTGAAGACACAACATGGCTCTTGCATAAAAGTCTGACACATCTGAGCTTCAAGTATATGCTCAGACTATTGTCTAAGAATCTGGTAAAGGAACTACCGTCAATTTCCTATGAGAAGGGTAAGGTTTGTAAGACTTGCCAGCCAGGCAAGCAGACTAAGTCTAGTCTGAAGGGTAAGCAAGATCAGATTAGTTTTGGACCTCTACAACTTCTTCATAAGGATCAATGTGGTCCAATAGATACCCTTAGCTTTAGTAGAAACAAGTATATCTTTGTCATCATTGATGACTATTCTCGATACACTTGGGTTTTCTTTCTCTCAACCAAAAGAGAGACACGTGATATACTAACACGATTTTTAAGGCAGGTTCAAAATGAAAAAGGATTAAATGTGATCACTATAAAAAGTGATCACGGAACTGAGTTCGATAGAAGAGAAGTTGAGCAATATTACACGACCATGGGATTCGACACAACTTCTCTGCCCCTTGAACCCCTCAACAAAATGGTGTACCTGAGAGGAAAAACTAGACTCTGATAGAAGCTGCCAGAATAATGCTACTTGAAGCTAATCTGCCAAAGATGTTCTAGGCTGAAGCTATGAACACTGTATGCTATGTGCAAAATCGCACTCTGATCCATAAGGCATTTCAGAAGACGTCTTATGAGCTATGAAAAGGGAGAATCCGAAACCTTGGCTATTTTCATATTTTTGACTACATATGTTATGTGCATGACAATAATAAAAAGTATTTACAAAAATTTGAGGTTAAGTCTGATAAAGCCATCTTTCTGGGCTATTCTATTATGAGTAAGGCTTTTAGAATATATAATAAGTCAAGACTATAGAAGAGTCTGTTCATGTTTTTTTTTTTAATGAAACTAATGCTCCTTTGCAAAGAAAAGTTTGTGCATGTGATGAAAAATGTGTGCAGATTGATACATCATGAGACAATACGGATAGACATGAGTCATACATCTGAGATCCCAATAAATACACCAGACGAACGGAGTATGACAGCAGATACTACTAGTGCTGATCCATTATCAAATCTGGCACCTGAATAGACTGACCAACCTTGGCATACAATGTCTAAAGATCCTATGTCGTTAGAAGCTCCAAGCATGATGTCTGGAGCTAGATGGGCAAAGCCTCACTCTTATGATCTGAGAATTGTAGACAAGGACGTACGAAGGATGACCAGATTTGCAACAAGAAATGAATATATATTCTCTTCCTTTCTATCAAAGATGGAACCTAAAAACGTATCTGAAGCGCTGACAGACCCGAATTGGATAGATGCAATGCAAGAAGACTTGAACGAATTCACCAGACTAAATGTCTGGAATCTGGTCCCTGAACCTATAGATCACCCAGTCATTGATACAAAAGTGGATCTACATGAACAAAATGGATGAAAAAGAAATTATCATAAGGAACAAGGCCAGACTAGTTGCTCAAGGTTATTCTCAAAAGGAGGGCATTGATTTTGATGATGCCTTTGCACCAATTGCCAGCCTAGAAGCAATTCGAATATTCCTAACATATGTTGCCTCAAGGTCCATAGAAGTACTTCATATGGACGTAAAGAGTGCCTTCATGAATGGAAGACTTCAAGAGGAAGTATGCGTCAGATAACCTCTTGGTTTTGAAGATCCAGACCATGTCTACAGGTTAAGTAAAACTCTGTACGTGCTTAGACAGTCCCCCAGAGCCTAGTATGACACTCTCTCAGACTTTCTTATTGAAAAAGGTTTTAGAAGGGGAGTCGTCGATACCACTCTCTTTACTAAAATACATAAGGACAAGCTCCTGCTTGTTCAAATATACGTAGATGATATTATCTTTGTATTTATTGACCCTAAATTAGGAGAGAGATTCTCTAAACTCATGCAATCATCATTTGAGATGAGCATGATGGAAGAATTAAAACATTTCCTTGGATTACAAGTAAAACAGATGGATAATGGTATTTTCATCTCTCAGAAAAAATATCTGAGAGACATTCTGAGAAAATACAGGGTGGAGTCATCTGCCCATATGAAAACTCCTATATAGGGTGGAGCACATCAGTCAAACTTGATAAAGATGAGAATGGGAACTCTGTTGATGTTACCATGTATTATGGCATCATTGGATTACTTCTTTATCTGATTGTCATCAGACATGATACAACATTTTCTGTGTGTTTATGTGTAAGGTTTCAGTTAGATCCTAAATAATCTCAATTGATTGCAACTAAGAGGATTATCAAATACCTTAAGGAAACTCCCAAATGGGTATCTAGTTACCTAATTTGCCTATTTCAGAGATTATTGGATTTTCTGACGCTGATTTTGCAGGATGCAGAGTTGATAGAAAAAGCACAACTAGCACATGTCAATTCTTGGGGCATAGTTTGGTATCCTGGTCTAGCAAAAAGCAGAACTCAGTCCCCACATCTACAACTGAGGCAGAATATGTGGCTGCTGGAAGCTGTGTTGCTCAGATACTGTGGATGAAGACATAACTATCTGACTATGGCTTGGATTTCAAATCTTGTTCCATTTACTGTGATAATACTTCTGTTATTGCTATCTCAGAGAATCCTGTTTCTCATTCATGTACTAAGCATATAGATGTTTGAAAAAAAAAAAGAGTCAACTAATCGTTATCTTGGATGGAAATGTTAATAGTAGCATTTTGGCTGTATCGTTTAGAGGGTGAAATGATTACTCCCTCCGTCTCATATAATTTACAACATATATATATTTTGTATTATTTTATATGTATGAATATAAGTTTTGTTTTCATATCAAATTACACCTGATTGTCCCGCAATATGTATTAGGTTGAAATACGTAACTTACACAACCATTGATGTTTCACGATAAATTTACAAAAAAACCTACGTTTGATTATCGTTATACACGTGTCAAACTTTACAAAAGGTTGCAAATTATATGGGACGGAAATAATCTTTCGAAGCTTTAGATAATTAAGCGTAAATCGGATATAATTCGAAAAGTAATATGTATTTTTTTTCTTCCTAAAAAGATAGTCATTTATAATACAAAAGACAAATATATCCCTTGATTTGTTTTCTTTTTAACTCATCAAATAAAGGTAAGTGGGTAAATAATAAGGATATTATTAGGGTTGTCAATTAACCGGACCGGGCCGGATTTTGGTCCAGGCTTCGAAGCTCGACACTGTAGCTCGGACAGGCCAGCCCGGCCTGTGGGCCTTGGTCAGACAGGTCTTATGGGCTTTGCCCCTGGCGGATCCCTGTCTGGCCTGGCCCATGGTCCGAGCTTCCGGTTGATCGGACGGGTCGGGCTTTTATCCGTCCAGTCCGATCAACCGAAAGCCCTTTTTAAAAAAAAAGCCGTTGGTAGAAATCGGTGACATTTTTTCAAAAACCGTCAACGGTTTTTGTGAAAACTGTGTATATATTTTGGACAGAACGTTGAAAATTTTGAAAAGTAGAAAACCATCAACGGTTTTTGTGAAAACTGTGTGCATATTTTGGGCAGAACGCTAGGAATTTTGAAGACCGTCAACGTTTTCTTAAAAACGTCAACGGTTTTTGCTATATATTTTATATTTTTAATATTCTTCCTAGACCGGGCTCTAGCCCGTCCGCCGGACCGTCCGTCCGTCGGGCCGGATCAAGTCCGGATCATAACCGGATCCGACCGGGCCGGACAATTCAAGTCCTAAATCGATGTCCGATCCGACCCGTGTCTTTGGACCGGGCTTCGAAAAACCCGTCCGACAACTACTGGGCCGAGCCAAACCCAGACAAAACTCGGACGGATCGGGCCGGCCGGACGGACCGGGCCGATTTTTGACAACACTAGATATTATGATCCAATTTGCAAGGGTCAATGCTTTTGTGTCAACTCCATTTGTTTGCAAAAATTTCGGAGGGAGTACATGATAAATCCAGGATAAGAGCACACGCATATTTGTATCAAATGGCATCGTCGGCCACCCTCTCACAGCCCACATTCCGGCACCTCCACCACCACCTCCGCCGCCGCCGCCACTTCTCCACCACCACCGCACTCGCCTCCCTCCACCCAGTCTTCGAATCCCAGGAGGAGAAGAAGAAGAATGATTCGTTTTCGTCTTCCAAGGGTGGGTTTTTCCCGAAGAGAGGAGAGACAGTGGAGCTGGTGTGCGAGAGCTTGGGCTTCAAAGGGAAAGGGATTTGCAAGGTGAATGAGACCGGGTTTGTCGTCATGTGTGATGAGGCCTTGCCTGGGGAGAGGTTCCTTGGGAGGGTTACCAGGAAGAAGGGTAGCTATGCTGAGGTGACAATGACTTGGCTGATTTTTTTATGATTGAATGGAATACTTTGTAAATAGTTATTGGATACTCTAACAAGCCTCGTGTATCGCGAATTGGGTACAACGTATTGCAATGTTGAGACTCGAAAGGAAAGGAAAGTCCTCTAAAATTAATGTCACTAAGCAGCTTGCCGGGTATTGGGCTTAATGTACTGCAAAGCGTATTAGGTAGTAATAACTTTGTTGTTTTGGATAGATGGATTTTCTAGTCTCTTGTGAGGAGTTTTGAATAGGACTTTGAAGGAAAGACATTTTGTTGGACTGGCGAGTTTGATGAAGGAGAGAATGCGTGTGTGTTTACATTTGCAGATGTCGGTTGAAAAGTGATGGTCCGTCGCATTTCTTTCTTGGTTATTGTTTATGAGATGTGGGTGTTTAGAGGGGTTGATTCAAATAGGAGTGGGATCTGAGTTTGGTTATTTTGATAATATAGCATGGAAATGTTGGGTTGCTAAATATGATCTTAGGAGCGTGGAGGAAAGTGTGGTTATTTGATATCAAAGAGCAAGAAGATGGCTATGCCTCTGAAACCATTTCTCGGTCTACTGTGCTTCTGTTTGAAATTTGAATGTTGGGCAAGTTTCGGGAAATGTGAGAAGGCAAGAGCATAGGAAGTCTTGGCATGTTTCAGGAAATGTCCTTGATTCATAAGTTCATGTTTCTATTGGCAAAGAACACAGCTCCTTACAATGACTCCTTATAGTCTATTGACAGGAAAATAGAGTTTGATTTCTCCAAGCACTATTTGAGTATTTTCTCCTCCTATGATGTAATGGACAGATCCTTTTGAGAGCGTGAGATGCCCTATTTGGCGTTGGGAGGGGCCCGGATCCCTCCTCTATTTAACGTAACTTAGGTTGACAACGGCAGAAAAATATCTTTTTGAGACTTGCTTTGCAAATTTGTAGGATTCTTTGATATGTGATGTTGTATTTGTCAGCAATCACACGAGTCTCTCTACATAACGATCAACTGTCATGCAAGTTACTCTTATAGTTCAAAGGGGGCTTGATGTAACTGTTGACACTGGCATTTCGAGTCACTCCTGGTATGAGTTTCCAAGATGGTCTAAAGAACATAGCTATCATTCCTTCTAAAACATTGTCTCGCCTATTGTAACCAGGGAGAAATTATTTATACTTTTATTTGGAGCTAACATGGACAGGGGAGCGTGCACATTCAAGACTCGATAACTACGGCCATGACTCATGAGAGTATCAAGTTGGTAGATCGAACAATGATCTGGCGATCATCACGATATGGGAAAGTTAGTGTGGTTTTATGTCATCATTTGAATATATGGTTTTATGTCATCACGATATATGACATGGGTTATCCATTGGTCCAGTAAGAGGTGCCATAGGGAAACTTTTGGACTTCAGGTAATATTTGTTGCACATGCTCGAACCACTTAGCTAGCTGGCGATCAATAGTACATTTTGTATGGTTTTTTACTGCTCATATGAAGCTCATCCTTTGGGTCAAGGCGGAGATGGAATTTAAACGGTAAGTTTGTTGACTTGCAGGTGAAGAAGTTGCAAACGCTCTCTCCTCACTGGGACATTGTTGACGCTCCATGTGAATATGCTTCTACTTGCGGGGGTTGCAAGACACAGAATCTACATTATGAAGCGCAAATTAGAATCAAGGACCAACAAGTGCGGGAATTGATGGTTCATGTTGGGAAATTTTCTGACAGAAGTCCAGAATTCGCCAGCAGTATGAAACCCATTGTACCATGTGCACAACAGTTCCATTATAGGAACAAGGTGAGATCAAAGCTATATAGCTCGGCCCATACCCAAAAAAAGAAGAAGAAGAAGAAGAAGAAGAAGAAAGCTATATAGCTCACAGTTGATAGAAATCTAGTATTTTTGTTTAGTAAGTCATTTCAAGTGTTGTAAAATTGGAGTTAGGAATAGGCTTATTGTATCCCTGTGCAAGAGCTTAATCAATTCTAAAGCATTGATTGTTTTAAGAATGCAAAACCCACGTAGGGTATAGAGACCTCAATATAACTCCATAGTTACATACAAGATCCCCGATTACTCTTTTTATTGCTAACTGGTTTTGAGTTGGACTCCCATCCGTTTAATACGATATCAAAACCTAATACACCCAACGACAGCATCACCCAATTTGCATGTCCACATTTTATGCCCAAAGAGGCATTCACATAGGGGGTTTGCAGAAAATATAAAACTCACATGGGGTATTGAGAGCTCAAAACTAATTACATGTAAGGTTTGTGGTTATTCTTCCTATAGTCAATTGGTTTTGAGTTGAAATATTAGATGCTTATTAAATTTCAAATGAATCAATTATCACCATTTCATCGATCATCACTAAAACATAAATTATGATTTTGGGTTGTAGAATATTGAACTTTTGACACAGGGTCCATTTTTATGCTTGGTTCTATTTGCTGTGTTGTATTGTGATAATGTTGTTTGTTCTGATATTATCTTTATAGATATGATAGAAGACAAAGCCATTTATTTCTTTCCTCTTCCATTTCTTCCGCAGATGGAATTTTCATTCAGTACTCAGGAATGGCTCCCAAACGACCTAATAGAAGCAGAAGAATACACTACAAAAGACTGTGCACTAGGACTTCATGCTCCAGGCTTTTTTGACAAGGTGCTCAATATCAAAAGTTGTCTCTTACAAAGCGAGCCTGCCAACATGGTATGCAGATTTTTATCTTCATAGCCAGATACCATACATGGATCAAAGTACAGTTTCATGTCTATTGAATTTCGTTACATCTGATTCGGTACTGGCAATTAAGAGGCACAAGTTCTTTGCAAACCCTCGTGTCAACCTTCTCTATGGGGAGATTTTCAGTGCGAAAACTGTTGGAACTTGGTCGATACCTAGGTTTTAATGTTAGCTGTCAGTACCTGTACCCAGCAATGAAATAATTATTTATATCATTGGACGTTTTTATCTGCATTCTCCCATCTTGTAGGTTCTCTCAATTGTTCAAGAGTGCTGGAGGAATCCCGAGTTGGGTCTTTCTCCATATAACGTCCATGACCATTCTGGGTTTCTCAAGCATTTAGTGCTAAGAACTGGCAGGTAATGTGTAGGTTATATTACTGTGTTTCGAGTTTCAACCAGGTGACATTTAGATTGCCACAATTACACAAACTTTTCTCTCAAATGTAGTCTAAAGATATTCTGATCGACTTGGTTACCAGGAATCCGCAAACTGGATTGCCGGAGCTTATGGTTAATTTTGTGACCTCGTTGTTCAAGCCAGAGCTCCTGACGCCTCTCGTCGAGAAAATATCATGCATTTCTGAAGTTGTGAGTACTGTATGAGCTTTGAAGGCATGATGTTCTAAATGCTACTTGAAATTGTCTCACCTTTACAGGACAGTCTGTGGTCAATTTAATTTTAATTTATGAAAGGTGGTCTCAAATGCTTGTAGGGAAGCATTGTAAACGTCGTCAATAAATCTACCAGCAGCACTGCGATTGGAGAGGTGGAACACGTATTATATGGAAAACCGACCATTTCAGAAGTCTTGAGGGGACTGACCTTCCAGATTTCTGCCAACTCTTTCTTTCAGACAAACACACACCAGGTACTTACATAGTTTTTTTTTTTTCTTTTTTCTCTTGGCTTTATAAGTGAGCAGATTACTGCTGAATTCGCCCCTAAATGATACTTTCTGTCTTTTGTTGAACTACCATAAGCTGATATCTCGCCTATCGTGACGACAGCAATATTGTTCTTGAAATAAAACGGGAATTATTCAAATGTTCAGGCAGAGGTTCTGTATGGGCTAATTGAAGATGTTGCTGGTCTTAGAGGAGATGGCTCGGAGATTGTTCTTGACTTGTTCTGTGGGACAGGAACTATCGGTTTGACACTCGCCAAGAGGTCTTCATCATGATGTATCTCGCTATTAATCAATGCAATTTTCGTCTGATGCTTCTTGAAAATTTTACATCTGAGCTGTATTTTTAGGGTTGGACATGTCTATGGCTACGAAGTAGTTGCCCAAGCTGTGTCTGATGCTCGCCGAAATGCTGAGCTGAATGGTATCCACAATGCCACGTTTGTGCAGGGCGACCTGAATAAGATCGACGAGAATTTCGGAAAGAATTTTCCGAAGCCAGATATTGTTATATCAGGTACACCTAAAAAATGCCCTGGTTCTCAGTTTTGAATACTCGGTAATTGGTACCTCTAGAACTCCCTAGTCCTTTGCCGAGGAAATTGTCTAGATGTCGGTTATAATTCTATTGTAGATCCAAATCGACCTGGGATGCACATCAAGCTGATCAAGTTTCTTCTGAAGCTCAAGGCGAAAAGAATAATTTATGTGTCGTGCAATCCTGCAACCTGTGCCCGTGATCTTGATTACCTGTGTCATGGTCTGGTGCGTAGTTTTATTATTGTATCAAGTTGCGCTTTCTTGGTAGTTATGTTTTCTGCAATGTTCTCTAGGCTTGATTATGAAATCGTACTTGCACAGCAGGGAGACAACATTGAAGGATGCTACAGGCTGATAAGCGTGCAACCGGTTGACATGTTTCCTCACACTCCACACATCGAGTGTGTTTGCCTACTTGAGCTTCCTTCTTCGTAGCTTATTAAATCTGCTTCCATTTTCCGGAGCCCTGGACTTCTCCGTTATGTTGCAGATCAAGGATTCCTTCATTGTGCACATAAATTTTCGGCTGTGTGAGGATTCGGCTTCTTGTTGTAGTTGTCAGTTTAGTTCATCTGGTTTTGGTTATATGTGTGGACAGATTTAGCTAGAGAAGATGTAATGAAATTGGTGCGGCTTTCCGGCATCAATTATCGATCAGGATTGGTCCTTGCATCCCTTGTAATTTGTTTTTTGTATTTTGTGCTCACTTGTATTATTATACTAGCAAAACCCATTCTCACAATTTATTCACTCCTGTATTGTAATGCTTAAAATCGTATAAGAAAACTTGTTCTCCTGCGTCAAACTATAAAGCAGAAGCACTTATCTTCCATACAAGAATTACATTATCATACTAAGTTGAAACTTGTTGGATGTGTGGTTCACTTTGAATTAATCGAAGACGCTTGTCTTTAATTGCAGCCAGGGCCGCCATAGAAGAACCAAACGGATCCATCTGGACCTTAGATCGAATGGGTCGTTGTAGCAACTCGGTGCAGGGGTAACAGTGGTGAGCACATCCTGAGTGAGTGGTACTATGTTAAACGAGCTATCAACGTAGTTCAGGTTGCGCACATAGCTTGCTTGTCCTTCACCTTGGCTTGCGAAATATCCAC